>JAOTRA010099259.1:0-16026 GCA_026260255.1 Pseudolaguvia tuberculata
TGGTTGTTTGTCTATGTGTTGCCCTGAGATGGACTGGCGACCTGTCCAGGGTGTACCCCCGCCTCTCGCCCTATGTGAGGTGGGAGACACCAGCATCAGCACCAGCAGACCCCGAATTAGGGATTAAGCGGGCAAAATGAATGAATGAGTATCAGGAGCAAAAACAGATTCACAAATCAGAATCACAAATGTTGTAGGGTCAAGCAAGGGTTTACTTATCCTCATCTGTCCATTTATTACAGCTAAATGCTGAAGAGATTTCAAAGTCGGGTGTTCCATCCTCTAAGCACCTGTGTAGCTCCATTATTTTATAAATCCCCAGACTGTAGATGAAAAGCAGCCACAGAAGAATATTCCAATCAAAGAGAACACCATCCAGAAACATGGTCAGGCAATTTCAAGAAAAGGAAAGAACACTGGTCAGACAAAAAGAGAAAAAAGACAAAGAGCAAAAGAGAGAGAGAGAGAGAGAGAGATAGATGGATTATTGTGTAAAGGTTAGACACTGTGTAGAACATTATATTGAAGCATGGTTAACACTGAAAGAGAAAGACAAACAAAGAGAGGGAGTGTAGAGGTGGGGGGTTTATGTATCATATAGTGCCTATAATGTATTAAGTGACTATCCCACCACCATAAACATACCTGTGATTTTTTTATAATAAATTGTCAGTGTTAAGACTATGACGAATAGTCATAATAATGTTGACATAATGTGACGCTGATTTATAATTTAGTTATTCCAGTCTGCAGATGGGAACAGACATGAAAACAACAGTTATGATGTTCTTCTCATTCTCGTTTTATATCATTCAAATTCCCCAATTAGCTTTTTTTTTAGAAAAAAAGGCATTAAGTCAAAAGTCAAAAGCTTTTGTAAATGTAGATGCATTGAAAGTCTCCATGTTCCTGCAGGGTAATGTGGAGATTGAAACATATTGGCTGAAAGGGAAGAGAGATAAGGATGGGAATGCACAGGCTGCCTGTCCACAGTTTGAAGCACAAACCATTAGCAAGGCTGCTATCTCAGCTGCTGAGCCCCCCATTGATGAAGAGGAACTGGTATAGTATTATACATATTTAATAATATAAATTAGAATACAAACCCAATTCTGAAAAGTTGTGACACTACACAAATTGTAAATAAAAATTTCTAATTTTTCTAAAGTTTCTAATTTTATTATTTTTCTGAATATTTTATTCAGAATAAAATATAGATAACACATCAAATGTTGAAAGTAAGACATTTTGAAATGTCATACCAAATATTGGCTAATTTTAGATTTCATGAGAGCTACACATTCCAAAACAGTTGGGACAAATGGCAATAAGAGGCCGGTTAAATGTACATCAGCTGGAGGACAAATTTGCAACTTATTAGATGAACTGGCAACATCATTGGGTATAAAAAGAGGATACCCCCGTGACCCGTGCATTAGGAAATAAGACATTGGCAAATGTTTATTGTCACCTGACCATCTGATCCATATGTGATAATGAGTATTGACTCTTTCTCCAGGTTTTCCCATCAGTAACCGGTGAGGATGAAGATGATGTAAAGTCGATCCGTTCTCATCGTATTAAAATGGAAACATCTGGCAACTCTCTGGAGGAGTCCATGGAGGAGGGTCGTGTGGAGGAATTGTCGGTCAGCAAGGTGAGGCTTGGCTTTTGGTTTTATAAATACAAAGATGTGATGTGGATGCTGAAAGAAATGCAAACAGATTTGATCAGATTTCGAATTTGATTGATATCATTTAGCAGACACCCTTAAAATGCCTCTAAAGAGTTTTAACACTGGTACACTAGATCACAAAACAAGTTTGCCATACTACAAAGATAAAGCAAAACATACAAGAAACACTGTTAAGATTTTCATTTCTGGTCATCAAGAAAGTAAGTGCTTATCTAGAGCAACTTACATTATACTCTCTTATGCAATTGAGCAATCAGTGGTACAGGGACTCTGGCCTTTAAAGTAAGACCAACACTTTAACCACTAATTCTCTTTTGATTTTAAAAGAGTGGGTCTTTAATTGCCTCTTGAAGACAGCTAGTGACTTTACTGCTTTGACATTGATGGGAAGATGGGGACCTGACAAAAAAGGGACAAACATAAAGATGCCTTGAGTATAACATGAATAAACCCGATTCCGAAAAGTTGGACAAATTTCTGAATATTTTATTCAGAATAATATATAGATAACATATCAAATGTTGAAAGTGAGGCATTTTGAATTGTCATGCCAGATATTGACTCATTTTGGATTTTATGAAAGGTACGCATTCCAAAAAAGCTGGGACAGGTAGCAATAAGAGACCGGAAAAGTTAAATGTACATATAAGAATCAGCTAAAGGATCAATTTGCAACTTATTAGGTCAACTGGCAAGAACCTCTCAGAGTGCCTCTTAGAAGTCAAGATAGGCAGGGGATCACCAATTCCCCCAAAGCTGCGGTGAAAAATATTGGTGCAATATCAGAAAAATTTTCAAGGAATTTGAAGTTATCATCAAGTTAGTTGCGTGGGTAGTTGCAAAGAAACCAACAGTGAGATGCAACAGGGGTATAAATACAGAAAGGGAATCACATGTCAGGAAACCAAGGGAAACAAAGGTCACATGACAGAAAGCAAACAAACCTAGAACTGGAGAAGGATTAGCTTAGCTAATCACACAGCATGGTTTAGTTATCTAGCGTAGTAAAGCTAAACCATATCATGAAAATAACCAAAAAGCCAAACAAGAATACAGAACAATACTAAACATGACAAAACCCTTACACCTTGAAAGGAAGTATACTCAGGGGGAATCAATCCTCATCTGTGTTACTCTTTACCTGAGAGTGTGTTTTGTAAGCTACTTTATATTAAACACTGGGAAGTGTGTTTATGAGCAGTGTCTGTTACAGTATAGTTTGGCATTTGGCAGACACTCTTATCTAAAGCGACTTACATTTGGTCTCTTTTTACAACTGAGCAATTGTGGGTTAAGGGCCTTGCTCAAGGGTCCACAGCGCTTGCTTAGTGGAGGTGGGATTCGGACCCCGGTCTTTCTAGTATTAGTCCAACACCTTAACCACTAGGCTACCATTTCCACTTCCAAATGCATTTTGCTGACATCCACATAGGGTTGGCATTTTAGATTTATAAATACACCAAATCCTTACAAGACATAATTTAATTAGAAGTGGAAAGTTCTGTTTGCCCCAGGATCCTAGCATGGTTAGCATTCTAATTGAAGGGATGCCTTGGGATGAGGAATAAAGGAAAGAAGTGGAAAGGAATTAGCTTAGCTGCTGTTGATAAAATTAGCAGGCACTAGCTGGTTATATGCCTTTAATAAGATCTACTAGAGCATAAGGTTCTGGGATACATTATGTGTATGCCTGGTTAAAGTGTTTCAACTGGATATTTAAACTGTAATACTATGCCTCGAACACAGAAATAATCACCAGGGTTATGTAATTAGACCCATAAGGTCAAACATCAATGACTTACAGTTATGTAGATGTTCATCTTTCTCCTTCTATATATGCCCATCTATCTGTCTCAGTCTCATTATAAAGATGCCTTGCAGGATGGTGGTCTCCAGGACCCTCACATTGAGATGGATTCTCCAGACTTTGATGGCCGGGACTCCATCCTGCAATCTCCAGAAGGTTCTTGTGACTCTCGCTGCTCTGAGAAAAGCACCATGTGTTCCATATCCTAAAAGATACAGTATTCGACTCTAACACTTTTGCCCGTTTTTCTCGGTGAATGCACTTAGGAAAGATTTAGGAGAAGACTTTCAATAAGTCACTCTATCCTACATGAAGAGATTTGTATTATCATTTTGTTCTTACACATTCCTGTAAATCACATTTGTTACCCCATTTACCATTTTTTTTCTTAAAGAAATACTTAATGTGTATGTTTTGGACCACATTTTTATCTATATAAAATTTTAGTGTGAAAGTTTCACTGTTAATAAATTGTTAATTTTAAATAAAGCATTAAATTGTTAATTGTGTTTCTAAGTGTAATGATTTTGTAATAAAATGGCTCCATCTGGTGCTGCGCGGTGACGTAGTAGTTAGCACAGTCTCACAACAAGAAGGTCACGGATTTGATTCCTGGGCCAGGGATCTTTCTTTGCAGAGCTTGCATGTTCTCCCCACGCTTGCGTGCGTTTCCTCCAGGTACTCTGGTTTCCTCACACAGTCCAAAAACATGCAGATTTGGTCGATTGGTGATTCTAAATTATCCATAGGAGTAAATGTGTGTTTGAGTGGTTGTCTATGTGTTGCCCTGCTATGGACTGGTGACCTGTCCAGGGTGCACTAGGATAGGCACCAACAGATCCCTGTGACCCTGAATTAGGGAATAACAAGGTGGATGGATGGATGGATGGATGGATGGATGGATGGATGGATGGATGGATGGATGGATGGATGGATGGCTCCATCTAAAATGGCTTTTATACACTGTACAACATATGAGACATGTTTTTCTTTGCCCAATCCCCGTAATAAGTTGGGGTCAGAGCACAGGGTCAGCTGTGGGCCTTGCTCAAGGTACCAACAGTGGAGGAATTGCAAGTGATTGAGCTTAAACTCAGGTCTTCCTGATCTTCCATGGCAGATTCTTCACAAACCACACCATTCATTCATTCTTCTAACTCGCTTATTCTATAAATTGTGGTCACAGGAGCCTATCTCAGCAAACATAGGGCAAAAGGCTGGAGTAAACCTGGTACAGGTAGCAAGTCCCTCACAGTACAACCATATACACACTCTCACTCCTATGGGCAATTTAAAATCAGCAATCAACATGATGTTTTTGCACTGTGGAAGGAACAATTTATAGTGTGATCATGTGTAGTATGAATAAAATCCGGACGCACTATAATCCAACATATTGATATTGTCACGATGTCACAGCAGCGATGTTTAAGAAGGGCAGTTTAACTACAGAGACTAATGTTTTTGCCAGCGTCTCTCTCCTGGCTTTAGTAGTAGCATAGGAAAATGTACAGAATTTTCATTATATAAAATTCAGGCAGGAATATTAGATCATCTGAGAACTTTTTTTTATAGTATATAACACACTTAATGAACCGTACCAGAAACGCCTTGATTAAAACTTTTCTATCTTCGAACCCGCTTATTCTCTAATTCTGGGTCAAGGGGGCACATGGGCGAAAGGCAGGGGTATACCCCTAGACAAGTTGGAGTCCATCACAGGGCATAATATAAAGCCTCCACACTGCACCTGTAGTTTAACTAATTCATATAGATACACAAAGTCAAATCACACAATATTCTTACTTGCCCAAATAAATTCTGTGACTATGACTTCGTTTTTTGGATTCCTGAGTCCTGCAATGGACTCAAACATAATCCTGTTAAATGTCTCTTGATCCCACACAGTCTACAGAATATATAAATACATTTATACTATCGCTTTTACATATCTAAATTTACATTTATGGTATTCAGTAGACAGTGCATCACATTTATATTTCATACAACTAGACAATTGAGGATCAAAGGCCTTGCTCAGGGGTCCAGCAGTGGTAACCACTGTGCTACCACTTCCCCATAACTTGCTTTATTTATTATTAGACTGTTTTGTTTTCTTCATCTTGGCCATCTTTCTCTAAAGAACGTATGTAGAAATAGACTTTTCAAGTCTTTTTCTGAGAGAAAGAACAAAAGCAGCTTCATCTTAATGGTGAAATAAATAAATAATAGTACAAGCAGCAAAAGGATAATTTTAACCTTCATAGTATTGACAGCAAATTATCCCAAAATTTTGACGTAAATATCTGATGAGATGATGGAACAGATGTTGAGGCAGGTTTCTTGGCTTTCTTTGCCTCCAAATCCTCTATCCCAGGGATGCAGAAATTGACTTGCATGGGCTTTTTCTAGGATCCATTTGAAAAGAGAAAGTTCATCACAAGCTCATCATGACTACAGTAATGTCACAAGGCAAGAAACAGCTGAAAAGATTTTGGATTATTCCATCCCATTTTTATTATTATATATTCACCTTTGACACAGGGGCTGTTTTCTTTAAAGGAGTGTTTTCTGAAGGTACAACCATTTCAGAAGCAGAAATAATACTAACGGGTTGCTGATGGTGTTTTGAATGTTGTGATTAGATTCTCTGAATGTTATCTGAAAGGAAATTATGATTAAATGTTAGAAACATGAGCAAAGAACAACATCAGGATTAAATCAGCCAGATATCTGCTATACTAGCAAAGATGTATAGGATTTATGACCTGTTACAGTCCATTGTTCTGCAGCGGATTGTGGGCTTTATGTTAGTTATAGTTTTGCTGTAATGCTATATGTAAAAAGAAAGAATAAACGTCTCGATATCACTAACAATCAATAACATTATGGGCTTAACAGTAATTAGGACACATACCTATGGAATTTATTTAATGTTTCTATAAACAAAATCTATACCGAGTGTTCTATTGTTTTGTTTAGCTTTATGGTTTTTCAGGAATTTATGCCTGTATCTTTTTGTATTTAGGTATTTTGCCGACTGATTTGGATTTGTTTGTCTTTGATAATTTCTTACTGTATACCAATCTTTGCCTGATTATCGACCTTGTTTTTGTCTGCAAATTTGAACTTAATAAAACTAGTTACTGCAACAAACAACAATCAACACTCATTTTGACATCAGGAAACCTCTTGCTCTACAACTGTTTAGGGAGTTTGTTACACTGTTTTTGTGATTTTATATATCAATAGTGAAATGTTCTGAGCACTGTGTTACAGATCGAGTGGGTTCTATCATGCAATTACCACCTTGTTTCCATTCCATTCCAGATCCTGTACTACTAACCTGTTTCTTTATTATTCCCACTGTTCTCCTAGGAACCAGTCCAAACCCTGTCCTGCCTTTTCCTTCACTCACTTCTGTGCTCTGATCCTTCTGGTGAATCACACATTCTGTACATCATCGCGAGCGGGATCTATAAGCATGCTAGCTCACAAGTGTGGACCCCTGAGACACCCCTGTTCCCATCATGTCTGTCCAGTCAGAACTCTGTGTGCTAATCCTCCTAATAAATCCTGTTAACTGATATTCTGTATAACGTGCTGTACTCTTCCAAAACACACTTTTTGTATGTCGTTTAACTGTAACTACTACAGTGGGTACGGAAAGTATTCAGTATCCCTTACATTTTTCACTCTGTTATATTGCAGCCATTTGCTAAAATCATTTTAGTTAATTTTTCCTCAGTAATTGTTGACATTTTTGTTGATTTATTAAAAAACCTGAAATATCATATGGTCCTATGTATTCAAACCCTTTGCTGTGGCTCTCATATATTTAACTCAGATGCCTGTCCATTTCTTCTGATCATCCTTGAGATGTTTCTACACTTTCATTTGAGTCCAATTGTGTTTGATTATACTGATTGGACTTGTTTAAGAAAACCACACACCTGTCTAAATAAGACCTTACAGAAATTATATGCAGACTGGTATGCTATATTTACCAAAGTTAAGAAAATAAAAGACAAATTACCTTTGGGGCATTGATGTAGTAAATCCAAGTTTTCCACAGCAGTGGATATTAAAAAGTGTTTGTCCTCCGCAATAGGGGCAACTCTCTGCTAAAAGGTTCATAGTTCACTCCCACCAGTGCTATCCACACTTTGTCAGTTCTTCCTTCATGTCAGATCATTTCTATTTAAGCTCAATTATAGTGTCATTTTCAGCGTGAAAAGATCAGATTTTCAGGGGACAGTGTGATGGCTTAGTGGTTAGCATGGTTGCCTCACAACAAGAAGGTCCCGGGGTCGATTCCCCGGTCTGATTTTGCCAATCCACCTAATGGAAACTTTAGTACCCTAGGAAACCCACGCAAGCGCTGGGAGAACATGCACAGAAAGATCCCCGGGACCTACTTGTTTTGAGGCGACCGTGCTATCCACTACGCAACCGCGTTGCCCCCAAAAGACTCATTACATATTTAAATGAAGTTATTGGAGGGTAAAGACAGGGCGGTGTTTTGTGTTCGTGCCTTTGTGCTCAATTTTAAGTTAGTTGGAGTGAACAAAGAATAAGCATGGGAAAATTCCCACAAAGGATTGTATAGGGACTGATAAATCAGATGTTTTTGTATGTAAGCATATTTATATTTACTTTGCATGTATGCTCAAGTCTTTGTACACTACTTGAACTGCACCAGGTGGAGTTTATCTATTAGACAGACAGACAGACAGACAGACAGACAGACACACACACACACACACACACACATACAATATAATTATACTATTCTTTTCAAAGACGTGCCCTTAAACTCTCAGCCTCTCATTGACTATTACTATGACAACACGTTTCCAGAGAGGACAGATTTTCATCTCTATCACCGGGCCCTCCGTTTATTTTTTCTCCTCCTCTTACACACCCTGTTGTTCTCAAACAAGCAGTCATCATCATTGACACAAAAGGACAGGAGCAGGGGATCGCAACAAGGTGAATATTGAGTGAGTACCACCCTCTAACATACAGCCCATTTGGGGTAATTTTTTAAGGATGTGTTATACTGTTATGCACAGTGTTACTATTCTGATCAACACAGATCAGGATCGTTTCATATTACTACAGTGGGTACAGAAAGTATTCAGACCCCCTTAAATCTTTCATTCTTTGTTATATTGCAGCCGTCTGCTAAAATCATTTCAGTTAATTTTTTCCCCATTAATGTACACACAGCCCCCCATATATAGAGAAAACTCCGGTGCTGTCCATTTCTTCTGATCATCTTTGAGATGGTTCTACGTCTCCATTTGAGTCCAGCTGTGTTTGATTATATTGATTGGACTTGATTAGGAAAGACACACACCTGTCTATATAACACTTTACAACTCACAGTGCATGTCAGAGCAAATGAGAATCACAGGAACTGCCTGAAGTGCACAGAGACAGAATTGTGGCAAGATACAGAGCTCGTCAAGGTTACAAAAAATGTCTTCTCCACTTAAGAGCACAGTGGTCTCTATACTCCTTAAATTGAAGACATTTGGGGCAATCAGAAGACAATCCTTCCTAGAGCTGGCCAACCGGTAAAACTGAAATAACTGGGAAAAGAGCCTTGGTGATAAAGGTAAAGAAGAACCCAAAGATAGCTGAGCTCTAAAGATGCAGTTGAGAAATGGGAGAACATTGTAGACTGCAGCTCTTCACCAGTCGGGCTTTATGTCAGAGTAGCTTGACTGAAGCTTCTCCTCAGTGCAAGACACATGAAAAAACACAAATAAATAAGATTCTCTGGTCTGATGAGAGCAAGATAGTTTTTGATCTTAATTAAAAGAGGTATGTGTGGAGAAAACTAGGCACTGCTCATCCCCTGTCCAATGCAGTCCCAAGAGTGAAGCATGGTGGCAGCATCATATGATGGGGGTGTTTTTTAGCTGCAGGGACAGGATGACTGGTTGCAATCAAGGCGCTTCTACTAAATACTGATAAAGGGTCTGAATACTTTTCTTTTTTAATAAATCAGCAAAAATGTTAACAATTCTGTGTTTTTCTGTCAATATGGGGAGCTGTGTGTACATTAATAAGGAAAAATGAGTTTAGCAAATGACTGCAATATAACAATGAAAAATTTAAGGTGGCCTGAATACTTTCTGTAGGCAGCGCGGTGGCATAGTGGATAGCACAGCCGCCTCACAACAAGAAGGTCCCTAGTTTGATTCCCGGGTCGGGGATCTTTCTGGCAGTGTTTGCATGTTATCTCCGCGCTTGCGTGGGTTCTTCCATCTGCCCTTAAATATGTACATTAGATGGAATCCCAGCCATTAGGGTTGCACAAGTCAGTGCAGCCTCAGTGTCTGTCCCAAGCCCTGATAAAATGGGAGGGTTGCGTTAGGAAGGGCATCCAGTGTAAAATTCTGCCAAGTCGAATGTGCAGATCACGATGGTCTGCTGTGGCGACCCCTAATGGGAGCAGACAAAGGATCTACTACTACTACTACTACTACTACTACTACTGCTACTGAATACTTTCCTAACCCACTATATATATTGGTAAACTAAAGTTACACCTGTTTTTTATTGCAAACTACTAAAGACATTTCTATAAACCAACAGCTTTTTTTTCTTCATACTCTCTCAATCCTCAGGACTGAAATGTCTGCCTCAGCTGCCTCAAACACAAGTAAAGTTTAGACAGACTGCAGTCTCCAAAATGGAATAACATAACTTCCTCCACCCTTCCCAATAGTGATCACATAAACATTAACATTATTATTATCACTATCATCTTCTGCATTGTCTGCATCCTGTTGCTGGTGGCTTTTTTCTACGCCTTCTGCTTCCACTGTATGCTGCAGCTATCGCCTCGGATAGACGTTCGAGGCAGCTTAGACAGAGAAGATGCTACCTTCATATGCACTTCCTCGAGCGTCTCCCTTGGAAATGCTGTGTAAAAAGAGCTGCATATGACATCACATACTGGAACATGAAAAATGCATATAACTTAAACAGGATATTCAAGCCAAAATATAACATTTGCCATGTGCTATTTAATCAGTAACGTTGAAATGACAGGCCCTTAAATGTTTGTGTCATGTGTGTAAGTCATGTTTCTTGTAATCAGACACACGCAAAGTTTGTAAATATAATAGTTTATGAAAGGGATGGGTCGTAAACCCAATGCAATCACTTTTTTACTATGAGGCAACAGTGCAAACTATTAATTAAATAGTGTTGTTAAATTATCCATTATTAAATTAGAAGAAACTAAACAGAAGCTGTACAAACTGCCCAACTGTTCTCTCAAACATGGACTTTCACACATCTTTATTTCAATGTGGTTGAATTACTGCAGCACTTTATATCTAGGTATAAGTGAATTGTTAAATAAAAGAGACCAAATGTAAGTCGCCATAACTGTATATTTTTATCTCGTACCAATCTCATTGACCACGTCTCATGATCTTGTGTGAGGTGGAATATAAGGAAAAGTTTACCAACAAGATTACCAAGAATGATCACTGAGTTTCACATGAATATATCTGTAATTAAATAAATAAAGTTTAAACATAAAAATAACAAGTGGAGAAGTATTTTTGTTTAAAAAAAAAGATGGGTGCTCTGGTTTCCTCCCACAGTTTAAAAACATGCAGATTAGGTCGATTGGTGATTCTAAATTGTCCATACGATTGAATGTGTGTGTGTGAATGGTTGTTTGTCTATCTGTTGCCCTGCGATGGACTGGAGATGCGTCCAGGGTGTAACCCCGCCTATCGGTCTATGTGCGCTGGGATAGGTGCCAGCAGTCCCCCGTGAGAAGATGATGGATGGATGGATGGATCGATGAATGAATGAATGAATGAATGAATGAACGTTATGTTTCGACACAGATCCAGGGATCCAACGTCATAAATCTGAGAATCCTAGAACATCAGCGACTAAAAGGCAATTTGGCTAAAGTGGAGCTTCAACCATAAGACACGGATAACTGGTAATTGTTGGATAACAACAAAAACCACAAGCAAAGTAGCGGGAAGGAAAATATTTATCTGGAGAATCAGCGAGACAAAACGTTTGAAAGAGAGACAATTCAGTCATTCCGCATCAGCGATTAAATGAGTCAGTGATTCAGAGAATCAACGAGAAAAAAACCCGAATCAGCGGTTCAGAGAATCAACATGCAAAACATTTAGTGATTCAGAGTATCAACGAGAAAAGAATCAATAATTCAGTGAGTCAGCGAGCAAAAGATTCAACTTTTCAGTGAACCGGTGAGCAAAAGATTCATCGAGTAAAAGGAAACCGTTATAAGCAGCCAGTTCATCTTTTCCTGGTTGTAGGAAAACTCCAAAGCTTTCTTTATCTGTATAAAAAGGTAAAGTGAAATCGGGGAACAAATACAAGCTTATGACGATACACGTTTCCTCCTTTAAAACCCGGATATCCCCCTGCCTACACAATAGTGTTTTTATTACTAAACAATGAAACTTAATCCAGTCGATTGGAGAAAATTCATTGAATTGAAAAGCTCATTAATTGCGTATGTCTATAATATTTTCTACAAAAAGGAGTGTAGAAACAAGCCTAGACACATACTGTGGACGTTTCTTCCTTAGTATAATGTAAGTGAAATGTTTCATTAATTAATAGACTGTGTTTTTATTTCATTAAGTAAATTAGGACCTTTTTCAGCAGACACAATGGCCAATCCTGGATTTCGCATTCAATTTGGTCCCGGCTTTGTGCATGGTAATTTCCCCCCCTTTTTTAATATATAGTAACATTAAATAAATTCCATAGGGATGTATCCTAATTACTGTTAAGCCCATAATGTTATTGATTGTTAGTGATATCGAGACGTTTATTCTTTCTTTTTATTTATAGCATTACAGCAAAACTATAACCAACATGAAGCCCACAATCCGCTGCAGAACAATGGGTTGGAACAGGTCATAAATCCTATACATCTTTGCTAGGATAGCAGATATCTGGCTGATTTAATCCTGATTTTTTTTGTTGCTCATGCAGTTAACGATCACTTCCTTTCAGATAACTTTCAGAGACTCTAATGACAACATTCGAGACACCATAGTTGGGACCTTTGGAGGAACATGTATGTCGTCTTCTCATCAGCAACCCGTCAGTATTATTTCTGCTCCTGAAACGGTTGAACCTTCAGAAAACACTCCTTTAAAGGAAGCAGCCCCTGTGTCAAAGGTCAATACTGAGCTAAACATTTTTACAACACTTTATTGCAGAAAAATTCCAAATTCTGTTGTACTGCTGTTTCTTGCCTTGTGCTGAGCCTTCTCTTTCCAAACGGATCCCAGAAAAAGCCCATGCGAGTCAATTTCTGCATCCCTGGGATAGAGGAGTTGGAGGCAAAGAAAGCCAAGAAACCTGTCTCAACATCTGTTCCATCATCTCATCAGAAATTTATGACAAAAATCTTTGATAATTTGCTGTCAAACCCTGTGAAATTTACACAACTTGTAAATGACACAATTGAGGCTAATATATCACAGAAATACAGGGAGGCAGAGCCAATCATACCCCCTGCATCAGAGGTGAACTGAAAGAGTATTCACTACATTTTTGTTCCAGCACCTGCATCTACGATACAGTTGACAAACAAAGTTCATATTCTTTTTCTGACTTCCTACCTAAATTCCAGGACAGTCCTGTGCATGCCTCTATATGCATCTTTCCACTAGAGGAAATGGACCATTCTACCTTTTTATCATCATCCCATCAGGAAAAAATGGACATAATCTTCTGTGATCGAGTGTCGGAGTATTTGACGTCTGATGAACTTAAAAGCGATGATTTGGTGAATCGATGTGAACAATGCTATTTATTCTCACATTTTTACATAATAACTGACTAAATACTGGATGATTTAAATGTAAAGCATAAACAAATCCAATAGTTAAAATTTTGCCAATTTGTACCATAGCTTTAATATTAAATAGAAACGTTACTACGAACCTGTTTGTGCCCTTCCTCTTTCTGTGGCCCGCAGATGAAAGGAGATGTGGCAAAGAAACTTGCTCCACCAACATATTACCAAACCATGGAAATCGATTGTAGTGATCAAGTATCAGACTTTGTAACGTTTGGTCATTCTGAAGAAGACGACAGCAGGACAAAAAACATTTTGCCGATTAAGACAGAAAACAGCACAACGCTTACATCAGAGGTGAATACAGAGCTGGACATTTTATACATGGATTTTTAACCATTTTCCAAAATGTCTACCCTTACAGACAAAAACATATACCAGCTGATTTGGTGATGACTATTGTAGTTTAGAAAGCATTTGTGTTTTTTTTCTTTAACCGAATCCCAGGCAAGGCTCACAGGAATCCATTTGAAAAAGGGACAGGAGGAAGATGGGGCAAAGATAGCTAAGCAACCAGCTTTAACATCTTCACATCAGCAAATCATGGTAATTGTTTTTAGAGATTGAGATTTAGAGCCTCAGACTTAATAAATCTAAAAGAAACAATACTTTGTTTAAAACGTAAATCAGAGCCATACATAATCCCTGCATCAAAGGTGAATAGTGAGATGGACATTTTCAGAATGTATTTATTAATTCATTCATTCATTCATTCATTCATTCATTCATTCATTCATCTTCCTACCCTCTTATTCCCTAATTCGGGGTCACAAGGGTCTGCTGGTGCCTATTCTAGCGCACATAGGGCGTGGGTACACTGTGGGTCACCAGTCCATTGCAGGGCAACACATAGATAAACAACCATTTACACACACATTCATTCCTATGGACAATTTAGAATCACCAATCAACCTAATCTGCATGTTTTTGGACTGTGGGAAGAAACCCGGAGGAAACCCATGCAAACGCGGGGAGAACATACTAACTCTGCACAGAAAGATCCATGGCCAAGAATCGAACTCAGGACCTTCTTATTGTGAGGCAACCTTGCTAACCACTATGCCACCACGCTCAGAATGTATTATTAGTATAAGTATTAGTATTAAAAACATATAGGCCAATTTCTTTTAGCAGATTTAATGTTGCTTGTGCTGATACTTGATTCCACCATTAAGCTGTTTGTGTTCTTTCTCTTAGAAAAAGCCTGGACGAGTCTATTTCTGCATACGTTCTATGGAGAAAAACGACAAAGACAAAGAAAATAATACAGACAATCCATTATACACATCCCAGCCATCTTCTCAGCAAGAGACCTTAACAATTTTTTTCGTTAATCTGTCAGCTGATCCTCTGATGCTTAGCCAGTCAAAAAAAAACAAGGCACCAAAGGGTAGAATAAGGCTAAAAACCACACCCCCAAATGTGGCAGAGCCCAATACAACCTAGACACAGTAAAGGGGGATCAAAATAAATTTTCAATTTGGTTGCAAATCATTTTTATATAAGATTTAAAAATGTGTGTAATTTTGTAGAAGTTGTTTAAGCACCTCATTAAAACTGCGACTAATATCTATCTGCCTTCTACTGTTTTTTTTTATCAAAAACCACATAAAATAAAAATAAAACCAGGTTTACCTGTTAGTTAAATCTTTATTGTAAATAAGATTGTACCACAAAATCAAGTAAGACTTTTGTATGAATTACATGGATATCTTTCGATTTACCTCATCCACAAGTTTACAACAACAACTATAGGTCTTAAGATCTGCTGTTGGTTAAAAGTTGTCATGCTCTGATAGCAATCATTCAGTGGGAAGAAGGTGAATGGGGAAGTGGTAGCACAGAGGCTAATTTAAAGATCAGGGTTCAATTCCCAGCACAACCAAGCTGCTACTGTTGGGCCCCTAAACAATGCCCTCATAACAAAAAGGTTCCGGGTTCGATTCCCGGGCTGGGGATCTTTCTGTGCGAAGTTTGCATGTCCTCCCTACGCTTGTTTGGGTTTCCTCTAGGTACTCCGGTTTCCTCCCACAGTCCAAAAACATTCAGATTAGGTTGATTGGAGATTTATGAATTGTCCATAGGAGTGAATGTGCGTGTGAATGGCAAAATTAGCTTACTTTTCTTTGCAAAAGCGTTACCCCGTAGCCCAGACATGAAGAATACGGTGGATTGTTGTCACATGTACTACACAGCCAGTACTTGGTAGAAATTCCTGCAGCTCTTTTAATGTTGCTTTGGGCCTCTTGGAAGCCTCCCTGACCAGTTTTCTTTTTGTCTCTTCATCAATTTTGGAAGGACGTCCACTTCTTGTTAATGTCACTGTTGTGCCATATTTTCACCACTTGATGATGACTGAGGGTGGCGCGGTGGCGTAGGTGATAGCACGGTCGCCTCAGAACAAGAAGGGCCCGGGTTCGATCCCCGGGCCGGGGATCTTTCTGTGCCGAGTTTGCATGTTCCTTATGAGGGTTTTCTCTGGGTATGGTTTCCTCCCACAGTCCAAAAACATGCAGATTAGGTTGATTGGTGATTTCTAAATTGTCCATAGGAGTGGTTGTTTGTATATCTGTTGCCCTGCGATGGACTAGCAACCTGTCAAAGGTGTACCCCTGACTCTTGCCCTAT
>JAOTRA010099260.1:0-11296 GCA_026260255.1 Pseudolaguvia tuberculata
CACACACACACACACACACACACACACACACACACACACACACACACACACACACACATACACACACACACACAAAACCACTGTTGTCCATCTGCGTCTCTGACAGAACAAGCGCGGGATCTGTATCAGTGATGAGTAACGCTTCCCTCGCCGTCTCTTGGCTCATCATTGCCCTCCTGATGCCTAATTAGCTGAAATCACTGTCCACAGCTCACTCTTGACCTTCACACAGCTAAAGAATTCGATGTTGGTAGCTTACGAGTAGCACCGCTATTCCTATCAGTAGCAGCTGGGCATGTCAGTGCATTGAATGAAACTGATGGAGGATATGATTAGACATACAGTTGAAGAGGTGTCTAATCTGGGGAAAGTGTGACATGAATTCTGATAGGCTTGCTGGCTTAGAACGCACTAGGAGCTGTTAAGGGAGTTGCTGAATTATATCGTATCAGCGTAAGAACTTTAGCTCAGATTTTGAGTGTTATACATATTTCTGTGAGATTCCAAGCAGCAATCTTACGACATTTTTGTCAGATTTGCCATAAGTGTTGTGTGTACATAATATTTTTTTGTACCTGTTAGAAGATTCCATGATATTATGCTCAACTAAAACCATTTTAACATTCACATTGATGACATTCTGGCAGACAGTCTTATCGAGAGTGATTTAATTTTATATCTTTTTTAATATAACTAAACTATTGGGGTTTAAGGTCTATCTGGGTTGTAATTGAACCGTGATCTTCCAATTAGCAGTCCAACAATTTAACGACTGTACATTCCCCCTAATTTACAATTCATTGCAGATGTCATTGGGTAAAACTATAATAACTTTATTCCATAGTTTGCTTATGTTTGGTTTACAACAGTATTTTATATCAATCTGTACTATGTACTACAACAGTACAGCTGCACTGATAACAAGTTGATATATCAAATCCCGGAATTGTGCTGAAAATATGCTGAAAATTTGTAAAGATATTTTAGTATAATAATCTTACTGTTGAAATAATAGGTTAAAAAAGTTTTTACAAAAATCGTTTTGCTTCTTTTCAAAACGGAAAATCTTCAGCAAACTCAAGCAAGCCTTATCATGTGAGAACAAGAGCAGTAATCACAGTCAGTAGTGTGGGCCAGCTTAAATGAGAAGGATTTCAAAGAACAAATGGCATCTGCCTCTTATCCAACAGCTGTCATCAGCTTCAACTAAAGGTCAGAAGTCAACAGCAGTGGAGAACATAGTCTACGTAAAAATGTCAAGTAAAAAAAAAAAAAAAAACAACAGTCATGATGGTACAACCTCTATGATCAAACAGATTGAATATAGTATACCACAAAAGGAGTTTATAAAGAAAAATATTATTAATTGTCAATGACAATTTTTTTCAAATGATAATGAAATTTTACCTAAAATACAATTCAATACAATGCAACCTTATGGGATAATAAACTATCCATTGTAAGAATCCCACTGTACTAGTAGGTCATCTGAGAAGTGGTAGCGCAGCGCACACATGGAAACGTGTGACAGGAATAAGACCTAAGGACAGACAGGGGGAGCAAGAGAGTGCATGCGTGTTTTATAGCAAAGCAACAAGCAAATGTGAAAAATAGAAGAGAAGAGGAAACACAGAGCTAGAACGATATAAAAGGTTTTTGGGAGAGGCTAGGAAAACAGATGAAACATATACACACAAACACACGCATTTCTAAAATGCTTTCCTAGTGAGGACTCTTCATAGTTGTAATGGTTTTTATACTATACAAATATCCCTCTTCCTAACTCTAACTTTAACCATATCCTTCTCAAAAAACTTTATTTTCGAAATTTTGTTCTTTTTTTGTTTCTCTAAGTAAAAGTATTGACAAATATATAGTCAAATCCATATAGTCTAAAATGTTGTTAATGGCCTCAAAATGGATGACAATACAAAAGAAATTAGGTATGTATTTCAAAAGCACAGACTGTTTATGTACAAAATGCCTTTGTATCTTTTGATCAATCTAGTTGTGGTCGTGGTGTGGTGTAGAGGTTTGAATAAGCAGAAGAATGAGAATAGAATTTCTAACCCTGGATTTCATGGTTAGGTGTTGCAATGTTTTTTTAATTTGTTGAGTGAAGTTTCCTAGAAAAATCACAACACAATAAAGCTAGTTAAATGGTAGCATGAACATCTTTTTGAGCTATCTTGCACAGCTACTGTTGGGTCCTTGAGCAAGACCCTTAACTTTTCCTGTTCTAGAGGTGCTGCATAATGGCTGGATCTGTACTCTGACCCTAACTTGCTAAGTTGGTTACGTGAAGAAAGACCTCACTCTGCTGCGGATTTTCTTTGAATTTTCCACTTTGAACGTTTGTCCACCAAGAGTGCGTAAATTTACATTTTTTACTCTCCTCTTTTATATAAATTTTATTTATTTTTGTGTTGCTTAAGCTATCCCTAAGTTATATTGTGAGATCACTTATTCAGTTTAATTCTTTAATGATTTTTGTCAGTTCCTGCTAGAATCACATTTTTATTACACAATTTAATTTTTCAAAATGGTGTCCAAATCTGTTCGTAGAATTTCTACTTGATTGATTCACATATTGATAAACTTTTTAATGATGTCAAGGTTGAGTCTACTTTGGCTTATTACAGTTTATAATGTTTTTGGATTTATCACATGTCAGCAGAAAACAAAAAACCCATTGCTAGAATCCTTGTGTACACTATTAACATCTCTTGGCCTGAATGTTTTCCATTTCACCTTCTGAAAACACTCCATTTTTACCCTGCATGCATGACATTTCCAGCCAATGGGGTGTGAAATACATTAGATGCTTTCATGTAGAGAGGAGGCAAACATTTCCTGTGAATGAACAAATAGGGAACATTTTACCTATAGCCACACGGACGGTGCATCCCCTTAGCTGGAGCCTCATTTCCGGAGTGCTAAAAGGATAAAGGGACATGTGGGAGTGTTTGCAAAAGCATTAAGAGACGCCCTTGGGCACGTTTAATGCTGTGGCAGTGCAGCTGATCAGAACAGACTGTGTGGACACAGGTGCTAAGGCTAATGGACTCTACTGTAATTCCAAATCTGCAAATATTGCCTTTAATCCACTATTGTCACCTTAAAAGAAACAGCCAAGAAAATATATTTCCAAACAGATCAGTAAGAGGAGGGATGGAGGAGCATGATCAATAATATCAGAGTTTTATTGTTCAGTCTTATATTATTAAAAGAAATTCACATGTACATGAGAAATTTGAATCTTTGAATCCTTTAAAGGTACACTATGTTGGCAAAGGTTTGTGGTCACCTGAGCATCACAAACACATGATTTCAAATATATTATTCAAGATTATTTCCATTTTGCTATTTGATGAAGCTCCGCTCTTCTAGTAAGACTTTCCACTCCAATGTAAAGATTAAATGTAAGAAATCTATTTAATCAGCTCCAACAGTATTACTGAGATTAGACACTAATGTCAGGTAAAGAGGTCTTGGTGCAGTCACCATCCCAAAGCTGTTCTGGTAACATCAGGACAGTTTCACTCTAATAATAACATATATGATATGGAAGTCAGAGATTTTGTGCTCAGGGTCATTGTCTTGCTGGAACAGTGTTGGGGTATCTTAGTTCTAGTGAATGAATGATGTAAGGCTACAACATACAAAAATACTTTCAGATAATAAAAAAGTTTAATAAATAAAATTAAAAAAAAAACTTTATACATAGCATTACTTTGTCAAAAGCACCAACAAAATATTGTTGCCATTGTCAGCAATAATTATTGACAATGGTGGTGACAAAGACCAATTTATTGATGGAGTGAAGCTGAATTGCTGAAAGCCTTTTGACTTTGTTGGTAATGATATTTACGACATTTATTTACAGAATGTTGTTAAAGTGCTAAGAAAATACGGTATCATTTACATGCTCACTGAACTTTTTTTTCAAATGAACATTATGCGTCTCGGTGTGTCTCTGCTGTGTCCACAACATTACTGTTTTCCCCTTAGATGGGCATTGATAAAAAGCTGGCCTACAGAGACCACATGCTGGTAAACAAATGTGTAATTGTCTTCACGTGAATTTATGTGTGCATTCACCTTCAAATAGGAAACAGGGGCAGAAAAAACACTAGACACACAAAGAGGGTGAACAAGAAAACCTGTGGTTGATCATGTCAAATGCAGCAGAAATAATAAAAAAGATGAGGACGGATAACAGTTTGGTTGATCTGGCAACTTGTAGTTTTTAGTATCTATGAACAGTGTAGCATCTTTTGAAGCGAGACTGGTTGGTTCTTAGTCCATGAAGGGTTAGAACTAGGTTAGGATTAAATTTTGAAAGAAAATAAGAGAAGTGGTACTGGTATTCACTAGCAGGCTTCTTCAGGATAAAAGTAATCTGTGCTCTCTTGAAGAACACAGATACCTAACAAGAAGACACTTAATGATTGTAGATTTTTGAGATGAAGGATAGAAAATTGGGACAGATGATCTAAATCATTCTAGAACGGATTGGATCTAGTAAGTAGGTGTTAGGATTACAGTTTACCATGCCTTGCCTATCTTCTTTTGATGCAATGATTGAAAATGGTAACATGGAGGGAGAAAACGAGTATAATTGATCCAAGAAGACTTTCAGTCGGGTTGAGTAGCGATGAGAAGATGCTAGGAACTTTTACAGAGATGTAAAATACAAGGAGAACATGTACAATGGATGTCTATGTTGATATTTGATTTCTTCTCTCCACTGATAATTTCTTGTGAGTTGCTGTACAACAAATTTTACAGCCAAGAAGCAGGACAAATGGTATTTCTGGGTTTGGCAGATGGAAAACTTAGCATAGGAAATAGTCAGTGGCTGAGTCATAGAGTAGTTATGGAGCGGAAGTTTTGGTGGGTTATGGAGAAGTTTTTGGCAGGTTTTAGAAAGACTGGGAAATGAAAGGTTGAATGATACCAGGTGGTAATCAGAGGTGTGTAGTGGTGTAAAAGTCAAATTCATAGCTGTGGAGGGACAAGTAGAAACCAGATCAGTACATTTCCTCACTATGTAGAGGAAATTGAAAGAGAAATGTAGAAGCTAAATGAGAAGAAGTCTATGAGAGGTTAAAGGCAGGAGGAATCAAGTTTATTGGATGGATAGTCCAGAAGCCACTTTGACCAAACAGAGCTGATCTTTTCCATGATGATCTTCCACTAGCTCTGATTACCATGAACACAGCCACACGAAAAATGTTAAAGGTTTCACTCAGGTGTTGTGTCTGATTTCTGAGAACACTAACCAATACTTGCAAACACTTTTTGTTTACACTGCTATAAAACTAGACAGGAATTGAAAGCATGAGTCTTCATATAGTGTTTAAAACCAAACACTTAACCGTGTTGGAGACAATACTTAACTGTATTGTCATTGTCTGCAATTGACTATTCTTTCATTTTGGTAATCTGCATAGCTGATGCATAGGTTTTTTTTGGCTTTTTATGGCTGCTGTTGTTTATAAATAGTGATAACTGTGACATTATATGTAACTTTATGTCATAATAAAGCATTTTCTTGTAGAAACATTATCTTTTTAATGTGTTTTTTATCTTAATCATTAATATTGCTTCAATTAGTGGTACTTTCATTCATTCATTCATCTTCTTACCTGGTTATTCCCAAATTCGGGGTCACAGGGTCTGTTTGTGCCTATGTTTAAAAAAACATGGGATTGTGAGTTACCTGTAGGACCTGTACTTATTAATAAAGGAGAGAATTTAACTGCTCCCGGAACAGCTTAGCTGCTGCATTGTTGTTTCTGAGCCTCTTTGTCAGTATTGGGGACAACTATAGGAAAGGTGTTTTATGTATATAACCGGTCCAGGCATTGTTCCCTAGTGCATTAATGCTACAAAGACAGTTTTCATGGTACATCACAGTGTTTCAGATATCTTCACTGGCACTTATAGGAAAGATCTCTATGTTCATTGCCTACTAATTAGGATCATTTTCTGGGCAGATAACAGGCAGGTTTACATTAACAGGGACAGCTCTTCTTGTTCACCATTTTTTTTCCAAGAAATCCCTATAGAGAAGACAGTTTTCTATATTAACACTGGAATTAATAATAACAGCTTTTCTAGTAAATCACTGCTACAGGAACACTGTTACATTTGTCCCTTAAGAGATCAGATTTCCCATATTATCACTTCCACAGGGACAATTTTCCAATTTGCAGTTAACAACTGAAATGATTCCCAATTGCTCAGACCTAGTTTATACCTGGTACTGAATTTTTTCGCCCAATAATAATTTGACAATTTCTACATTATTACTGCTACCATCAAGGCCCGTTCATGATTGGTAGAAGAGTACTGAGGATGGAAGTGCTGGGCAGGAGGAAATTGAGGAAGACCAAGGAGGAGTTTATGGACGTGATGAGGTAAGTTCTGCAGGTATTTGGGGTGAAAGAGGCAGATGTAGAGGACAGGGTAGTGTGGAGAAGAGCAATCCGCTATGGTGATCCCTAACGGGAGCAGCCGAAAGGAAAAGAAGATACCATCAGCTGCTTCCACAATGTATTTCAAGTACATCACTGCTATTAATGGGAAAGGTATTTAATCACTGAATTTTCTCTGGTGTATTGCTGGGACACTTTTACAAGGACACTTTTTAAAATGTATCACTTCTACAAAAGCAAATGAAATAAGCTTTCCTTAGATCTAAATGTTTTATTTGTCACACAGACTTTAAAATGTCATTTATTTTTGCCATCTTTTGTCAGAGTCCAGTGTCAGCTATGATACAGAAGCAGAAAAACTTGAACAAGGACCATTAAGTAACTGGCTGGCTACAAAATCAACAACTTAACCATTTGAGCATCACTGATACAAAGACATTTTACACTGTACAACCAAGAAAGTTTTTTGACATCATCATCATGATGGGAGATGTTCTAAATAGCAGATCACCTATAATTACTGTGAAGCTGATTTCTGAGTACTGGGACATGTTTCTTACAGCAACATTTACCTGATCAATTTTGTGTCCATTTTTTTATTATTATTTATCCCCAGTTCCCATCACTCACGTGTGTTTTCCAGGTAATTTAAATCTTTCCCTCACCCTCTAAATCCCTACAGTCTCAGTTGCAGAAATCTAATAAAAATCTTCAAAAGCCAGAAAAAATTCTCAGAATCTCAGTAACTCCCAAATTAAGTATCTTCTCTAAATTCGGTGACCTAGGTGAAACTCAGAGTGTCTGATGACAATTACACATATGCCACAGAAATTATTCATCAATTATTCGTCTTTGTCCTTGGGCCAAGCAGCTTAAACCATTTCCGCATACAGAATTCAAGATCGGATCAGCATGTTGATCTGCCGAAGACAAAGTAAAAAGAGCATTTACAGAATTACGCCTGGATGAAAGATCTTATAAAACCATCATGGAGGTGATGAAATTAATATTGCAAACAGCCAGAAGGTCTCAAGAAAGCTCAAAATCTGTTTGCAGTAATGAACACATGAAAAATAGAGGGGGAAAAAAACAACTTACAACTTTAATTAAACTAAATCCAATGGAATGTCTTTCAAATGCAGCATTTTTGTTTTATATAAATCCTCTGCTCTTCAAATATAACTTGCCTGCTGCAAAACAACAGCTGACTAAGTGCATAATCATGCTAGCAATACTGAGTATCAGTTTAATTTGAAGCTTAGCATGTAACAAAAAATCTTCTCAGTGACTGCATTATGTCATGATCACAAGTCTTAATGCAAATTTAACTATGAATTCTGCATGATTATAGTTCTATGCAATTTTATAGAATTACTTTGATGTTTTGGCTTGTTTGATTAATCACTGTATTAATCTGCACAAAAACAAAATTACTGCAATATGTAAAATGATAATAAAATAAAAAATAAAAACTATGCAATGTTTTAATTAAAGCAGGGTGAAACTGATTACATCACATGTAATAATGTGGTGGAATTTTCAATTTAAGAAGCAGGTTTTTAACCTGTAGGAGACTCTGTTTTTAACCTGTAGGAGACGAGAATCTGTTAAATTATAGGTGTACACATATGTAATAATAAATTCAATGTAGCAATTTAGCCACTGGGGGAAAAGTATTTATTCCCAAAGATAAGCATCAGGCAGGTGTTACAGTGTTACAGTTATGTTCTTTTTTTTATTGCTGTCCACAATATTCAGTCCACAACCTGCAGCTAAACATAAATGTTTTAGATTCACTGCTTCTCTCCGCTACTCTGTTATTTGTTATGCTTTCTTACATTTTCATTTCAAATAAAAAAACAGGTTCCAGCAAATCCTGTGACTCAGAATAAGCAAGTAAGAAGATGAATGAATGAATAAAAATTCATTCATTCATTCATTCATTCATTCATTCATTAATCTTCTAACCCATTAGTTAGGAGTCACGGGGGTCTGCTGGAACCTATTCCAGCGCACATAAGGCGAGAGGCAGGGGAACACCCTGCATAGGTCGCGAGTCCATGGCAGAGCACTTGTAAATATCTTTCACATTAGTTGACTTTAATTCAGTGGAATGATTAACATAATACCTGTAGCCCCCGTGTCATGCACTTCCTTCAGGTTTCTGTGTTGATCTTGTATACATTCCACACATAAACCACCATAAAGTTATTGTAGTTTCCGAATCATGTGTTTTTAAATCATTTTACTTACACTAGATAAATTATAGTTTATTTGTTTTAATCATTCATTCATTGATCTTCTTACCCGCTTATTCCCTAATTTGGGGTCACGGGGGTCTGCTGCACCTATCCCAGCACACATAGGCGGGGTACACCCTGGATGGTTCTTCAGTCCATCTCAGGGCAACACATAGACAAACAACCATTCACACACCACATTCACCTAATCTGCATGTTTTTGGACTGTGGGAGGAAACCAGAGTACCCGAGGAAACCCACACAAGCAAGGGGAGAACATGCAAAATCTGCACAAGATCCCCGGCCAAGGATTTGAACCCGGAACCTTCTTGTTGTGAGGCGACCATGCTATCCACTATTCCACCTCGCCGCCCTTTGCTTTTATCATTTAATTTTTAAACATTTGTATTATTGCAATATTTCCATGAATTTTTCCTATTTGAAAATCTCTGTCTGTCTATAAATCTTAGATTAGATTAGATTTTTCTTACTAAATTGTTTAACAGGATTTTGTAAGGTGAGAGGAAGCTTGAGGAATGGAGAAGGAGTGTTCTGGTACCAATTTTTAAGAATATTGGGAAATGTGCAGACATGCAGTAACTCCAGGGAATAAAGTTGATCAGTCACACCATGAAATTATGGGAAAGAGTATTGAAAGCTAGGCGGAAGGAAGGGAAGGGAAGGGAAGGGAAGGGAAGGGAAGGAAAGGGAAGTTGCAATCTTTCTTTTGAGGATGTTGATAGAGAAGAATACAGAAGGCCAGAAGGAGTTGCGTTTTGTGTTTGTGGATCTGGAGAAAGTGTACGACAGGGTTCCAAAAGAGAAGTTGTGGTATTGTATGAGGAAGTCAGGTGCATCAGAGAAGTTTGTGAGGGTGGTGCAGAACATGTATGAGGACAATGTGATACCAGTGAAGTGTGTGGTAGGAATGTCGGACTGGTTGAAGGTGAACAGATGAGGTCAGACAGAAGTCTCCATGGATGATGATGTTTGCGGATGATATTGTGATTTGTAGGAAGCAGGTTGAGAAGAATCTGGAGAGGTGGAAGTACATGCTGGAGAGAAGGGGAATGAAAGTCAGTAGGAGTAAGACAGAGTACATGTGTGTGAATAAGAAAGAAGGCAGTAGGGCGGTGAGGTAGCAGGGAGAAGGGGTAGTGAAGGTGGAGGAGTTTAAGTACCTGAGGAAAACAGTGCAAAGTATTGGAGAGTCTGTAAGAAAAGAGTGCAGGCAGCGTGGCAGACAAATTTAACACAAGAAGTCACTCAATTTATTAACTAGCTTCTATAACAACGGTCCCAACCAGTTTTATACTGTTAAGGTTAAGCATGCTAGCTAGCATAAGCTTTCTTTTGTAATCACATTTGCACCAAGAGTCAAGTAGCTGCTCAAAACCGATTATTCATATAATATGGCAGATGTTAGCCACACACACATCTAAGCGCATCCAGGCATTTTTCTGTGTCTTCTCCTGTGTCAACATCCATGCACACAAATAGTTCATTCAGCCTCGCATACATACATACAATACACACACTAAGTAAGCTTAAGTAAATCCAGCACAAGTGAACTGGGCCTTCATCTTCTCTATTGCGGAAAAAGAGAAATAATATCGGTGGATGAACTGAGAGCTCTCCTCCTCTGGGATTTTAATCGAAGGACGGAAAGTGATTGAAATGTGAAAAAAAGAGAAAAAAAAAGATGGACCAAATCCAAAACAAGATTACAGTTGAAAACAAGAATAACTCCTGAGATCTTCAAAATAAAATGAAAAGACATAACGTTTTCCTAGCAACTACAGTATATAGTATTAGATTAGATATAAACAGTATTTGGGGCAGCATCGAGCTGAATTGGTTAGCACAACCGCCTCACAGCAAAAAGGTCCCGGGTTCGATTCCAGGGCAAGGGGTCTTTCTGTTTGAAGTTTGCATGTTCTCAACTTGCTTGTGTGGGTTTCCTCCAGTTACTCTGGTTTCCTTCTACAGTCCAAACACATGTCTAGTAGGTTAATTGGTGAGTCTAAATTGTCCATAGGAGTGACTTTCCCTGCGTGTTGTTTGTTAATGTGCTCCCGAATTAGGACTGAATGACCGAGATAGAAGATGAATACATTAATGAATGAACAAAGTTATAAGTTTCCGATGCTCGAGTTTTAATGTATGAGTTGTCACTTGCTTTGTTACACAAGCAAAGTGACAAAATTGAGATAAGCGCTTGAGATTCTAGATGGTGTAGTGATCACATGTTCACCTCAAAGAGTAAACAGGGTGATCCGTTGTGTTCATGGAAATTTTATTTTTATAATAGACAGACAGACAGACAGATATAGGTCTTTTAAAGTTAACACTATATTTAAAGAGATCTTCTGAAAAATCTTAGTTGAAAACACTATTGGTCCTGAAAGGAGATGTCCCAGCGAGATAGACAGACACACTGAGATGTAACCCTTTTCTGTATGGCTCTGCAATCAGCTCTTCCTTAAAGCAGACTTAATTTTCTATAGAAGAGAGAGAGAGAGAGACAGAGAGACAGAGAGAGATCAAGAGAGAGAGAGAGAGAGAGAGAGAGAGAGAGAGAGAGAGAGAGAGAGAGAGAGAGAGAGAGAGAGA
>JAOTRA010099279.1:0-11296 GCA_026260255.1 Pseudolaguvia tuberculata
TTATGGATGTGGTGAGGGAAGATCTGCAGGTAGTTGGGGTGAAAGAGGCAGATGTAGAGGACAGGGTAGTGTGGAGAGGAGTGATCCGCTGTGACGCCCCCTAATGGGAGCAGCCGAAAGGAGAGTAAGACCTGAATGAGTGGTTGTTCATTTGCCATTGACTGGTGACCTGTCCAGGGTGGAGCCCTGCCTCTTGCCCTATGTGCACTGGGATAGACTCCAGTAAGCCTCTGTGAAATCGAATCGGGGAATAAGCATGTAAGAAGATGAATGAATGAATGATAATACCCATAGAAGATCATCAGGATGTTTGTTATATTGTCTCTTGGGGTGACCTGTTCAGGCCACAGGGTCCCTAAGCATCTGCTTAGTTTGCTTATGCCTTGAGTTGGTTCTTGGACTTGAAAGGACTGTAAGGACACTGTTGTATTATGCAACATTGTTCAAACATGAAGATGTTTGTTCCTCAGCAGCTAGCAGAAATGATCATCATCTGAAGAAGCGGTAGCTCGGTGTTAGACTGCTGATCTGGTCTGGTTCATTTCCTGGGCACCACCAATTTGCCACTGTAGAAATGTTAGGTACATCTGCCTGCATCAAAGCTTTTCTGAAACATTTCTCTGTATTTAGATGCACGAGTGCGGGATTACCCTCTGATGCAGAGTCCCATACAGATGACTCTCATCTTGCTGAGCTACGTCTTTGTGGTACTGTACGTCGGGCCGCGCTACATGACCAACCGCAAACCTTACCATCTCAAAACCCCCATGGTCATTTACAATTTCTCTATGGTGCTCTTCAACGCCTACATCGTTTATGAGGTGAGAAACCGGATTATAACTTTTTTTTTTCTTCCTGTTAATGGAACTAATGTACACCAGGCCTACAAAACCAGCTTCTTTACCGTTCCAGCAAAGGTTCCTTAAAAGTTCTGTAAAAGTTTCATCATGGGTCAGAGAATAATTGGGTTTTTCTGATACAACCCAACGTGTTAACTGTTCAAGAGTTTTAGGTTGTGTGACTATGCAAGGTCCTCCTCGTACACTTCCTCACATCCTCTGTGGTCTTCTGAATTTTGAGACCTTTTGTTGGAGATTAAAATAAGGAAAATGCCCTGAGGAAGACCCTGGACTCGCTGGAGGGACTATGTCTCTAGGCTGGACTGGGAATGCATCGGTGTTCCTCTGCAGAAGAGGGATGTCTGGGCATCTCTGCTTGGACTGCTGCTCCCGTGACCCGGTCCCAGATAAGCGGTCAGAAAATAAGATGAGATGAGATGATATGAGACATGTTGAGCATGGTCCTCTCACAACAAGAAGAGGTCCCGGGTTTGATTCCCAGACGGATTTTTCTCTGCATGTTCTCCCTGTGCTTGTTTGGGTTTTCTCTGAGTACTCCAGTGTCCTCCAACTTGTCCATTAGGAAGTTTTTGGGGTTTTTTCATTCTTAATTGACGTCTGTGTGCGAAAGACAGAGAGACAGACACAGACAGAGAGGACCTGTCCAGGGTGCCTTTTACCCTTTGTGTGCTGGGGCAGACTCCTGTGACCCCGGATTAGGGAAGATGATTGTTTAGCCACTTAAGCAAAAGTTTTTGTATTATGAAGTAAATCTCTGTTGATTAAATTTGAACATATTATGATGATCATTTCTAAGAGCAGCTCACAAGGTCTGCATGCTAACCAACCTGTCCAGATAATGTTGGAAATTCTGTGCATGCCTTTCCGCAATTAGTCGATGACATCATTGCTTTCTGATTCAGGCTACGTGCACCTGATAGCAAAGGATCCAGGAAAAGAAACCTCTCTATTTTCATTGTTGTGTATTTCAGTTCATGATGTCTGGCTGGGCAACAACCTTCACATGGAGGTGTGACCTGATTGACAGTTCCACCAGTCCACAGACTCTCAGGGTAAATAGGAACCTTCTGATACAATAGTGAGAACTTTCCGGAACGTCTTATATCATCGCTGTGTCTGTGTTTTTATTACATGAATTGCACTTGGTTTTTGTACAGATGATCCGTGTGGCCTGGTTGTTCTACTTTTCAAAATACATCGAACTGCTTGACACTGTAAGGAGCTCAGAAATCAAATCCTGTTTAATAAATAAAATTATAAATATACTTTAATCTTTTCTTTTTATTGGCCTGTTTGCAGATGTTCTTCATTTTGAGAAAGAAATACAGCCAGGTGACATTCCTGCACATCTTCCATCACTCAGCCCTGCCCTGGAGCTGGTGGTGGGGCATCACTGTTGCTCCGGGTGAGTCCGAAACCCCTGATCTCTCGCCCCCCCCCTTCTCAATTGTATTGATTAATTCCGTTTGAGGGACCTCGAACCTGCTGCGTGTTTGTTGGAAAGTTTACGCCTTCCTTTTTATGATTGCAGCTGGAGGAATGGGTTCATTCCATGCCATGGTGAACGCAACAGTCCACGTTATCATGTACACCTACTACGGCCTGTCTGCAGCCGGGCCGCACTTCCAGAAGTACCTGTGGTGGAAGAAGTACATGACTGCTATTCAGCTGGTTAGTTTACTTTTATATAGCACTCATTCATTCATTTTCTAAACCCGCTTATTCCCTAATTCTGGGTCACGAGGGTCTGCTGCGTACAATGGGATGAGAGGTAGGGCTGTACCCAGTCCATCCTAGGGCCACACATACACAAATAGCCATACACACACATTCACTCCTATGGGCAATTTAGAATCACCAATCAACCTGTAAACTGTAGTACCCGCTTCCAATGTACGTTAAATTGATTTGTCCATCGGGGGTTGGGGGGGGGGGGGGTAATGTGCGCGTGCGTCTATACATGGCCCTGTGATAGACTGTCCAGGGTGTACTCATATACCTTTTGCGCTATTTGTGCTGGAATAGGCTCCAGCAGACCCCCGTGACCCCGAATTTGGGAATAAGCAGGTTAGCTGAATGAATGAATGAATGAATGAATGCTTCTTAGTGTTGTGCTTATAGTTTTGGATAAATTTCTTTGATTTTCATTTTCAACTCTTGTAGGAAACTTCCATTTGCCTTATTCCCGAATCCGGGGTTTGCTTCCAACTTAATTTTTATTCATTGATTTTGATTATTTTTGTTTGTGTTTTCACAGACTCAGTTTATCGTGGTGTCCGTCCACATCTCTCAGTATTACTTCATCAAAGACTGTGAATACCAAGTGCCCATATTTATCCACCTCATCTGGATGTACGGCATGTTTTTCTTTGTCCTGTTCTCCAACTTTTGGATCCAGGCGTATGTCAAGGGTAAACGCCTCCCTGTCAACAATGAAGACAAACCTAAGCAGAATGGCCTTACTAACGGCACAAAGGGACACAGCCTGGCCAATGGAACGCACCCGGAGAGCGTAACTGTCCACTACACCAATGGGTTTGCTGTTACCGCCAAAGTAAAAGAGGTTTAAAGGTAGACTGGGTAAAAGGGGTGTGACCAAGGCTAGCGCTAGCACAGCTAGCATGAAGGACATGGCAGGAACTATAAGTGATGAAATCGAGGAGGTTTAAAGAGTTTCTGGATGTTTTTGGGAGATGACGAGGCACGTGTCTGTCCACGGGCTTTTTGTTTAGTTTAATTTATTTTGTTCTACGGTACATGAAGCCACGGTTTACACTGACCTCGATGTCTTTTGCTTGATGATTCTCCTGATTTCTCCACACACACACACACACACACATGGTGCATCTGAGTGACTGTAAATAAATATTTGTGCAACGTTAGGTGGTACAGATGGAATGACTTTTTTTTTTATGTGTATAAACTTTTATATTAAAGATTGTATGAATATTTGTTTACAACCTGCTGTCTGTGCAAATTTGTACCTTTTGGTGTGGAGACATTTTCTAAGATAAAATGGATAAATAGACATACAGTTACAGTTTGGCATTTGGTAGACACTCTTATCCAGAGCAACTTGCATTTGGTCTCTTTTTTTTTTTTTTACAACTGAGCAGTTGTAAGTTAACAGTTTTGCTCAAGGGCCTACAGTGATTGCTTGGTAGAGGTGAGAATCGAACCCCGGTCTTTCTGGTATTAGTCCAACACCTTAACTACTAGGCTACCACTTCCCACCACACATGATATGACAGACAAATTTGTGCTGGAATGTTTGATCAAAAGGCTGAACTTGGTTTTGAGGATCCATTATATTCCCATTGACCTGATCATGACCTGAGATGTTGAGAAGTGGTGGCTTTGTGGTTAAGGTATTGGACTGATACATGAAAGACCAGGAGGTTTGTTTCCCAACAGCACCAATCAACCACTGTAGGACACCATTTATGGTGTATTATACAACATACTGCAATTGAGGGTTAAAGGCCTTCAGTTTGATGCTGATGTGGAATCGAACCCTGATCTTCCAATAAGCAATCCAACAATCTACCACTTTCCCTATTTTCTGCATCATGAGATAACTACTTTAATAGTACACCAAAATGACAGCTACAGTTAATAGCCAAGAATTAATTAAGCCAATAAAACAATTGTGTGCACTGGGTTAGGCACCAGCAGACCCCTGTGACCCTGAATTAGGGAATAAGCGGGTAAGATGATGAATGAATATTCATTCCTTTGACAATGTTCCAAAACATACATACACACACACATCTCTGTAGTATGTGTGTGTATGTATAACCCATGGATGGTAATGGCACAGGATACCTAATTACTTGTCACACGATGCTGCTGGAGTCTATTCCATCACACATCTGGGAATGAGGCAGGGGTACACCTTGGAAAAATCACCAGTCCGTCACAGGGTTATTTATAAACAGGAGTAAATAACTGGACAAAAAAAAAACCCTTTAACTCTATTAGGATCAAAAGATATTGTGGTGCGTTAGTGACACAGATTCTGATCTGTGTATCAAACAGTCCCAAAATACTTAATCCAGAATAGCACAATATACAGTAGATGCAAATGGAGAAAACAACTTAAACAAATACATTACTATTAATACACAACCATAACTAATGGCTTTATGTTGTACACCAATGCAGTCACTGCACATGTCCAACCAAATTAATCATGCACATGCAATACATACACACCAGTTAGAGTAAAGTCAATTTGTCACTTGATTATACAATACAACATAGTGAAAGGGTTTTCTTCACATAGCCCATCTTAGTAAATTAGGGGTCAGAGCACAGAGTCAGTTATTGTATAGCCCCTGGAGCAGGAAGGGTTAGGGTCTTGCTCAAGGACAATAAGGGTAGATTTAAGTCCAGATTATTCCTTGGCGTTGGTGAGGATTGAACCTAGGTTATTGTAATCAACAACTTTGCACCTTAACCATTTGAGCCACCATTGCAAAAACAACCACCGTACATGCAAATAAGTCCGTGGAAGGTGGTAGCCGAGTGGTTCAGATGTTAGACTAATGCCAAGTTCGAATCCCACAGTAAGCAATTACTGTGGACACCTGAGCAAGGTTCTTAAACCACAATTGAGCAGTTATAAAATAAAACTAAAAACCAAAATTAAAGATAAGAGCGTCTACCAAATTGTAACAGATTTAACTGGTATAAATTTGGACCCTTACTGCAGCCAACTAACTATTTGATCCAGATTCGAGCCCTCAAAACATTAACTGCCCTACACCAAAACCCGAGTGCACCCTCAACATAGCATTAGCCTCCCATTCGTTTTGACTTTTAATCAAATGAAACTTTTGTAAAATCTCTATTTACAAACTTAAGGCAGATGGTAAACAATTTAAGCATTCACACCTCCTGGTGTTCACTGCAGGAAAAAAAAAATAAACACTGCCCCTGCACGGATGATCAATGCATGAGAAACCAATACAAAAAGCTTTATTTAAAAATGGAAAACTCATTTGTACATAATTTAGTGATGCGTGGAGATTAAAACTCTTTCCCCGGTTATCTGATGTGCTGCTGGATGATGCTGCTCGTTACAGACTTCGGTTTTTTAGTTGGATCTTTTTGGAAACTCCTCCAAAGTCGAATAGTTTCATCTGAGCTGATTGAAGCCAAGACAGAGCTATCAGGACTCAGGGCCATGTTTAAGATGCGGCCTTCGTGACCTAAAGAGGAGAGAAATGGAAGTATAACTCCATCTTTTTTTTTTTTTATTCTACAGTACAGTATTGGAGCAGCAGAACTGACCTTCCAGCTCAGCCACTTTGGCGAGCGAGGGGTATTTCCAGATGAAAATTTTGTCGTGTGCAAAACCATGGCCAGAGACGAGTTCCTTGTAGTTTGGCGCAAATACAAGAGATGAAACCTTAAAAAAAAAAAATGAAAACAGACATTCCTACACAAGCATCTTTCCCAGAGGTGGAGGATATCCCAACCCAGTACTGGCTAAAAAAAGCTTTCTCACCTGCGACTGAGTGTCCCAGGAAGTGACACACGAGCCATTGTTGACATTCCAGATGCGAATGTGGCGATCACTGGTTCCACCACCTGAAGCGAGGATGCTTGGTTGCCATGAACACCATGCCAGCGCCTAACCACCCCCCCCACAAACAGGACAATTAAAAGATTTTTGTATTTAACCCTTGGAGCTTGCTGATCGTACAACAGCTCATTAGGGCGAGAGTCATTGGACCATACCCACCTTCACAGCTCCTTGGTGTTCGCTAAACGAGTGCGCTGGCCGCTGTAAGCCACTCTGTGTCCTTGCCCAAATGTTAACCAGATTATCATTTCCACCGCTGGCCAAATAGCGGCCATCTGGAGACCAGGCGAGCCCACAAACCTCTTGTGAGTGGGCTGAAAGTGTAGCCAGGTGGTGGTTTGCTACACGCACGTCATGCTGATGGATCAAACCTGTTCTGGAACCGCTGCAATACAGAGACAAATGGCAAACATTACAGGAAGGAAGCTGAATTCACAGGTCATGTCACCAGTACACGGTTCGGGTACCAGCAGGTCATGATTTTGTCAAACCACTTTTTCGCTCCAAAAACATTTGTGCCATGACACAGCTGGCATACAGGAACCTCAAGGCTTTGATTTATTCAGACCTGGACAAGACGTGATCGTTCCAGCTCAAGGAACCAACTCTGCCTTGATGGCCATCCATGCTGCGCAGACGCTTCTGTGCCTGAACATCCCACAGCTGCAAAAAGGAAAGTAACATCTAATTAATATCAAGTTTCTAAAAGGGTTCGGTATCAGACATGGAGGATTAGAAACCAAATCACTTCCTGTAAAATACAATCTTTCCATTTGATAATTTCCTTCGTTTCAAACGGGGTTTTTTTTTTTTTTTTACCTCCACTTTGCAGTCACTTGTCCCAACGGCCAGAAAATTTCCATCTTTACTCCAAGAAACCGAGGAGATGTAGCCATCCACTTCCTCCATCTTCTTCAATAGCACAATTTGCCCCACTGTAGCATCCCACAGGTACACATACTCCGCCAGCGCCACAGCCACAATGTTCAGCTTGCCCCAATCCATCAGGTTCAGATCTGAGACCCCGCATAGAAAACCCGATCAATATCATCAAGTCATTGCCACGGAAACAACGCGCTCAACATTCTTACAAAAGTCATTCCGGAGTTCAGGAGCATCCAGAATCCTCTCTGGGACGGACGAAATGTAGCGGCTCTTCTTCAGTGATACAGGTGTGGGTACCTGGCTGTACAATACTCTCAGGTTGTTCTGGTAGCCTGTAAACAGAAACATAACTTTAGAGTCGACTCTTTTTATAGAAAGATGAATAAATCTGCTTCAGACCTTCAGGCGCGTTGAGAGGTTTTCCACTCAGATGCAGGATTTTGGCCTCATTAACATCAAAGCCATTGAGCGTCACAGACCAGGCCTTCTGATTGGTCTGCTGAATAATAGGAGAGAAAAAAAATTTAATTCTGGTTCACATGCACAGATAAGAATTTAAGAATTTGTAGAATTTAAAATAAAAACATGGTGGAAGCAGGCGCAGACTAGAGCTTACTGTGGAGGAGGAGGAAGAGGCTTCTTCACCATCGTTTTCTTTGGAGAGAAGAAAACTGGCAACCTCCATCTGTTTGTTGTTTCGGACAGGAATGAAGCGGTCTCCTCCAGCCTTGGAGGGAGTGATTTGGTTCTTCCCTGGTTAAAGAGTTGACAGATTAAATGGAAATTAGGAAAATGGGGTCTGAAAGTTTTATAGATGTGGGATTTTTAAACATCAGGCAGATACCTGGTGTTTTGCTCGGGGTTTTGGACATGCTCAGACTTCGGCTGTTGCTTTTATTGGGCGAGAGTGTGTTGGAGCTGCTCGATGTGGACGTGCTGGCTTTTCTCTGCCACCTGGCCATGGGGGCATTAGTGATGGGCATGTCCAATTTTAAAACACTTTGCATATCATTCTCAAAACCAAAGTGAGCCATGATGAGTCAAGGACAAACCTGAATCACAGGGAGAACCAACGGGTTAGCCAAGCAAGTTTTTTTTCACATTGTAGCATCCATATTCATTCATTCATTCAATCCCTAATTCAGGGTACTAGGGTCCTGGTGGAGACTATCCCAGCAAGAGACAGGGGTACAATTATAGCATTTGACAGACACCCTTATACAGAGCAACTTACAAATAAGCAGTTACGGGTTAAGGGCCTTGCTCAAGGGCCCACGGTGGTTGCTTAGTGTATTTCATGTATTAGTCCAACATGAACAGTTCACCTGTCCGTCTCAGGTACATAAACAAAATGTTTTTATAGCTGAGGGAGGAAATCTGAATGCCCGGAGAAACCTGCATGTAAACTCCTCAAAGAAAATCCGAGAATCGAACCAAAGACCTTTTCGTTGTTACGCTCATCGCTATGTAGCGTCCTATATGACATTTTCCACCAATATGTTTGAGGATTAACCAACGATGTTGTGTTTGCCAAAGTAATAATTTGGGTTCATTAATAATTTTGGGATCATTACACAACCTGTAACAGAGCACGTGACCACAATTGTAACGGCTAGATCGAAGCCTACTAAAGAAATTGCATTAAAAAGAACAGTTGAAATGGATTTATAACTTACCCAAATCGCTATCGTAGCGTGTAAACGAATTTTAAAAACAGTAATTAAAGATTAAAACGCCCAAGAAAGAAAACAAAAGTCAGCGTCTCGTACAACTTAGTGATCGTCTTGTTTAGAGACCAAACAGTGCTTATGAATGCAACGCGTTTAAATGTCTGAATGCTGGCTTCTGATTGGTCCGTTTAAATGGCGCTGTTGATGTTACCAAGGCTGTCGCGTTTACACCTTTTCATCTGATTGGCTGAATCTTTTAATGGGGCGTGTCCTGTATCTTCTGAAACAGATATGTTGTTTAAACGTTCACACTCCCTCCTTTTACGCTACACTAATCGGATTATTTATTTATAATCGGTTTTATTAATATATTAAACGTTATACAAAATAATACACGTTTTATTTATAAAATTGAGAAAATATATTTATTTATATTTGGATGCATGACGTAGGTTAATGTACCGGTACTTATTAAAAAAGTAAGCGGTAAGCGTTGGTTTATGGGAAATGTACTCTAAGACAGTTGCTGTGTAAACAAATATCAAAGACTCCATTGAAAGTTCGTCCAACCAAGTGGATTTATATTTAGAAATCAATAAAATTCAATAAACAATTATATGCTATGAAATTATCTACAATTTAAACCTGGGTTAAGTTGAATAAATTATGTTGAATCAAATTGAGAACTTCTCTTCCGGGATTATATGACGTCAATCTTTATTAGCCAATCAATGGGCGTTTTTCTTTCGCCTTAAACCAGGAAGTGGAAATGTTTGTATTGGGCGGAGTCAGATTAGAAACGAAACTAATGTCATTAGTAGTTTTCGTTGAAATTATAAAGAATTTAAGTTCAATCTACGGTTTACTTACATTTCCGTGTAGGACTTAAAAATTGCTGACATTTTCGTTACTTGTTTTGAAATTCTGGATCGAACGGGGTATTAATGAGGAACACGTTTCTCCGCCACTCCCCGTGTTGTCATGTGAATTAGTTTACAGCTGAAGCTCCGTGTTCTTTTATTTTTTCGCTGAAATAAATAAAGTCATTATTTTATCCAGTTTATAAAGCGAACATGATGTTTAGCAGGGTAATGGCACCTTTTAGAATAACTGATTAATTAAATCTTATCTTATTTAGTTTGTTTGCTGTACCTGTTTTGAGTTCCACATCACACAGGTAAGAAAAACGCATGTCAACACGACTAATTTGCTAAATATAATAGGAGTTAATCCATAATGATTATCAATTAAATTCTCAACTTGTTAGTTTATACATAAGACAAATATTTTAGCGATTACACAATTAAAATAATTTGCTAGGATATGCGCAAATGTAGCGCAGCGTTTACGCCCACAGCTGCAATATACACTCGTTAATGGCAGGAGAGATTTATAAACTATCGACGTAAAAGGCATTCAATATATTAGTCACACGTATACTTTATTAAAATAATCTTTTGATTACGCGTAAGGTTTTATTTTAATATATACATTTATTTTATTATATTTAATTTTTTAATAGTTTGTGAAAACCGAATCTGTTTACCATTTAAATACTTTGATTTAAAGAGCCTTACTAACAAATAGCAATATTAAATATATAGAAAATATTTAAATATTCCTATATAAGATTAAAGGTGTGTAAACTATACTTATACATTTATAAAAGTCAATGAATCAGCATCAGTTGAAAGCTTTACAGGCCCCGCCCACTAGTTTCGAAATTTAAATATCACGTGGGAAACGCCACGCCCATTTCTTTAGGTGCGATTGGGATAGGCCTCCAGCAGACCCCCAGTGACCCCGAATGAATTACCCTTTGGTATATTTTATTGATTTTCTTTAGTAAGTTGGGGGTCAGAGCGCAGGGTCGGCTATTGTACAGCGCTTCCTGAAAGACTTGAACCCAGGTCTTCCTGGTCAACCAATCAACAACTTGGCACCTTAACCATTGAGCCACGACTGTCCCATAATTAGCAGGATAGAAGATGAATGAATGAGTGTTTGTCATGCTTGCAGATTTGCGTCTTGTTGGACAGTAGAGTGACGGACTAAGGTGAGTTTGAGAGAATTGAAGATGTTTGCCAGGAAAAATAAACGTCCTGCGCCTCCTAAAGGTCAAGGAGCTGCTGCTGCCAAACAGGTGAGTGACATGAAGAGGTCTTGGGTCCTTTCCTCAGCTTTCTAGAACACTCCATCACATCTAAAATGGTGGTGTGTGTCTGTCTGTGTGTGTCTGTCTGTGTGTGTCTGTCTGTGTGTGTCTGTCTGTGTGTGTCTGTCTGTGTGTG
>JAOTRA010099289.1:0-11295 GCA_026260255.1 Pseudolaguvia tuberculata
GTAGCGGACAGGGTAGTGTGGAGAAGAGTGATCCGCTGTGGCGACCCCTAACGGGAGCAGCTGAAAGGAAAAGAAGATATATATATATATGGCTCAGAGTTCTTCTGGTAGCACATTTGAGCTTATATATATAATATTTTATCAAGGTACCACCACGGGGACATGAAGTGTCTCCCTAACCATCACGGGGACAGGAAGGGTCTCCCTGACCATAAGCGACAAGACTTTTTCAGGAAATGTATATTTTTTATTTATATTCTTTTCTTCTCCGATGGTCCAATCTTTTCCCCAAATATCTAACAAGGACTTTATTCCAGTAAAACGGGAGCCTTATCTAATTTAATTGGTTTCTGATACCTACTTCTGATACCTAGCACTGCCACATGGTTTAAGGTTAAAATGATGCTAAACTGATGATCATGAACTTAAACTACTATTAGTCTTCAGTCAACAATTAAAATCACTCAAACACTCTTCAGACACTCTTAAGACAGTTGTTTGACAGACGGCTGTGTGTACGGCAACTGCGGTACTCAGGAATGATGGAGACTATTCAGATTCGCAAGGCTGGATAACCCATACATTACACCTTTGCTGAGTTTGTGGACCGTTACTGGGTCTTCATGGTGAGGGTCAAACCAGTCTATTTACAGGTGGGTAAAGCAGCAAGACATCACAACAGGAAAAGACTGTGTTACACACTCACAAACATCCAGGGTGCAAACATCTCCCCTTTGTTGAGTTAGCACCTATTTATATCACATAGTTGGTGGAAGGAAGGAAAGGAAGAACTCAGCAAGTGCCCATCATGAAATCCTTTGTTAACTCAAACCAGCAGAGTCTTGATGTTAGCCTGCGTTATGCCTCGGCTGCAGCTGGGCTTCGGCTAATCATCTGGCCACTGTCCTCAAACTAAGCCAGATGGGAGTCGGGTGTGTACAGTGGCACACACTTACAGCTATGTCTTGAAAGGAGTCTTTGCATGCTCTGTTCCTAAAAAAGCCTAATTTTGATTCCTGAAAATTACACGAATCAAAAAGACGCCTAACTTACCATAGTTAAAGGCTGTATGCCTTCCAATCGGTTTGATTTCACACATGCTTTGAATCTATAGTCATGCAGAAAGCGTTTCCATAACGGCACTGTTAAATTCTTATTAAGAGTGAAAAATAGAAATATTAGTTGGAAATACAAACTTGTTTCATGGGGTTTTAATACATGTGCCACATCATCGCCTTGATGACCTATCTGGGGCGATGACGCTAACTATGTGGGAGGGGTGAGTCCCGTTCCTTACTGTTGTGTTGTTTGTTAATGTTTTTGTAAAGTAGCAATTTCATCAATAACTATTGTTTGACTAAATTAGATTTTAGTCAAAAACTGAATTATTAATAGGAGGATCTGCAAAAGACATGCCAAAGAATATCAACAGCGGTTTTGGGAGAAAATGAAGATTGGAGGATAAGAAAAACAAAAATCTTCTTTAGGGCTTGACTTGCTGTCTGACTGATTAGGAAATTGTTATTTAGCAATACATTGTTATATTTATCTTATACAATTATCTGCTGATCTCCATCCAATGTGTTTTATAGTTATCGTCTAAAATGTCTAGAAATTCCTTAACCATCAGAGTACTCGTTCCTCTCTGACAATGGTCAGATGTGTGCAGGTTTCTTGCGACTGCAGGCTGTTCTGAGGTCCAGGAAACATTATTTGATGTACAGAGAGGTCAGGAAACACATAACTTTGCTCCAGCGTCAATGTCTGTGTTTCTTTGAATAAATGCCATCCAGGTCATTTATGCGTATGTTCATGGCATGATTGCTCGAAGACAGTGCAGGAGTCTTTTACAACACAAAAAATTGCAAAAAAAACAACAACGAAAATATCATTAATTTTGGCCCAACAGTATCCCCGTATCATGTTTCAGTCAGTACATGCTTATGAACTTAAGCAAAGAACACATAAATCTGTGTTTCTCCATTTAGTATTTGTGTACATTTGTTCCTATATTGTGTGCAGAGGGGACACAGGTTGGAAGCTGAGACTAAGCGTCTGGCTGAAGAAGAGCAGCTTAAGAAGCAGATGACCACACACAGGGTTCGAGCTGAGGCTGAAAGAAGCATCAGGAGCATCTAGCTGAGTTGCACCATGAGTTGTTCGAGCAGATCAAAAGAGAAAATCAGGAACCGATGAGCGATTCAGACATGGTTGATAAAATGTTTGGCTTTTTGACTAGCTCCAATTGCCTACCAAATTCGGAGATTGAGGCACCTGCTGGATTTAAGGTAGAATTTATCAACTCATCTAACTTGTTCTATACTGCCCTGTAGTGGTGCAACAGTTAACATAACATAACATAACTTGATATTAACAAAAATAGCAACACATATGGTTTTAGTAAAAAAGGTCATTAATGGCTGAGAAGTGAATTAAAAAAAAAAAAATTATTTTTAATAAGGTAATAAAGTGTAGCATGTGTAAAGAGACCTGAGACCTGAAAATATGCTAAACTTATAATATTCTTTTTTCAAAGATGAAGATGTCTTAGCAGTCACTAGTCACTTTCACTAAAAAAAACCAAAGTGGCCAGTTTCTATCACTGCATTTTATAGAGGGGGCGTGTCTCTAGAATCGTGTAGACTCAGTGATAAACTTCTCAATCGACGTGCCCATTGTTAACTTATCAAAATGTTCTGGTAATTTTAACAGATCCATAAAATTGCCTTTAATTCTGGAAGGGTAAATAATGAAACAGTTAATCTGTGGACAAAATGCGATCCGAACTGTGGATTAACTGCAGTCTGTTGCACCACTACTGCACAGTTTTCATCTCTTTAAAATTGAGGCAAACTATACAGCATTTTTATAAAAAAAAAAAATATGTGTGTAGGATATTGAGAAAGTCCAGAAGAGAACAAGAAGACCTGTCAGAGTTTAATTTTGACAAGTTTGCTGCTGCTTACATCCAGGGAAACTGAATGACTCACACGTATGTGAGTTGACCTCTGTTGTACCATGAGAATGAAGTTTGTGCGTGTGCAGGCTGCCCTGGCTGTGTGGGTCACAGTATTTATGGAAGACATGCCTGAGCCCAAATATCAAAGCAGCCTCAGTGATGGCAGTGAGAAAATCCCAGTTATGACCAAGATCTATGAGACTCTCGGCAAGAGTACCTACAAGAGAGAACAGCAGGCTGGCAAGGTGATCATGTGGCAAGTGAATGTCTCTAGGTTACTTATTTAATTGTGGTTCTCAGATGGTCTGAGGTAGCAGGTGATGCAACATCTTATTCTTTATGGGAACCATGGCTAAATAAGCTGGAGATGTTTTCATTCAGGAACTCAAGCTGCATTGCTTCAACAATTTAAATGCAATCCTTCACATTGCCATTGTCCTGTGTGTGTTTACAGGACAGACCCGGGATCCTGGTGTTGTTGCCAGATCTTGTAAAATGGATACGACGGATTCAATAACTGGGGCATAGATAATCACACTGTCTACTGCAGTAATTTTTAGTCAATAATGTTACCAGTACTGGTTTTTAACCAAACTGAAAATACTGAAATACCAATCGGATCTGGTTTATTCGATTGCTGATTTAAAAATATGTTTTAAGATTTCTATGGATATTGTTATAGTTCTTATGAAAAATGTGTAAAAATATGTTCGGTCTCCATAATACAAGAGATTAACATTTTTCTGCTAACCATTTCTCACAAACCCTAAACTTATGCCTGAGTAAATTTTTGTTTTTGGTTTCAAGCACAATGTCATTTTTGAAACTTTTCTTTAAAGAAATTAAATTACAAATATGTCAATTTCCAATATGCATTAATTGCTTAGGTTATGAACATTTAAAATATAATAACCTTTTATTTGATCAATAGGAAAAATTATTAGAATCTGAAGAAAAGGGAACAATTAATACAGATCGCTTGATATCTTGATATGATATTTAACTTGATATTTAACTTATTATTTATTATTTATTTTAATATTCAGAGATCTGAGAAAAGAGGATGGAAAGGGCCTTTAACTATTATTGTTTTTATTTAACAATTTTTAGATTCTAAAATATTCACCATTAATTATTTATCCGTTTAAATGTAATATTAAATTGATTAAAAGTATGACTTCCTTTAAAAGTGCTAGCATATTAAAGAAACAGAACAAGAGTTAAAAGTAATAAATGTTGAAATGAATATTACTGTAATGAACGCTATATCACCAGATCACCTGGCGAGGGCATACTCGCCCGAATTCTGACTGACTGTTTCCTGTTCCGAGTTTAGAGGTCAAGGTCACTCTATTTAAGTTAGCATTCTGCTACCATGCGGCGTGAAGTATTGTTTGTTATACAGACTATGCTGAGTTGTCTATTACTGTGATTGCCTTTGCTTCCTAATCTAGTTCTCTGTTAATTGAATCTTTTAGGTTCTGTTTGTGCCAGCTTCCTTCTTCTGTTTACTTTAGTTCTATTAAACTGGATCTCTGCAACATGGACCTGACTAAGCTTAATTCCTCACAATTACAGTATATAGGTGAGGGTCATATTGTTAGAATGTTGGAAAAATGCTTAGAAATAAGGGTGGCGTGAGCAAACAGGCTGAAGTATTTTCTTCTAAAGTGTGCAAATTGATGAGTTGGTCTAGAAAAATACCAATCTCCCCAGTTAAACCAAAGCCACACTCGCAGGATGAACTACTTACGTTTAGCAGCTAAACGTGCTAGAAAAAGAGAGAGAAATACATAAAATAAGTGCGTACCACTTTGTCATGGTGTTCTATAAAAATACTGACTTGAAATTTAGCTATTAATTACTAACTACTTGTGTGAACTTAAGTACTGAATTCAAATATTCATTAAAAGAATAAAAATAGGTGATTCTAGTGTGAACTGTTAAAAATCATTAGTGTTGAACTGAATGTGATTTCACAAATATAATTTAGAAGTAGTTCAAATAACAGCAAAAAAAAAAATACATAAAATTTATATATAAAAGAGAAGAGTAAATAAAATTAAAAACTTAGGCATTTTGGGTGGGTAAAATGTCCAAAGTACAAAAAACCCAAGAAGTGAAGTCTTGGGTTGCAAACAGCAAAGTGGGAAAAATCCGGAAGAAAGGGGACTTATTTATGAGTATCGTCATTTAAAAAAAAAATCATATTATGCTTGGTTTTAATGGGAAATTACAAACAGTTGGGCCTGCATCACTAGGGTAGCCTGCGTCACAATTAGAAAAGAGCCGGAAATAATGGTAACTGCATCGCTAAAGGAGGAGCCTGATTGGGTAAATTTGAAAATAATGGGAATTTGGCAAAGCTGGATTGAATAAATAAAAAAATGTTAGTCCATTGGTCTAGAAGAGGCTGGGACGAATGCTTCAGGAGTATAAAAGGGGGCAGATTTGTGACTGGCTTTTGGCACAATCTTTTGGGAACTTGCATCGTTTGGAAAGTTTGTTCTTTTAACTTGTGCCATTTTTTGTTGGAAAGATTGCCTTTTTTATATCCTGTGAATGCTCTCTGACTGCAATAAATTGGAGTTTTTGCTCTTCCCACCTTGGACTCAAGAATTTTCATTATTTTAAGAAGAAGTTTATTGTTTTCTTTAACAATTGAATTTGGACATAGCGAAAATTGGTCTATCTTCAGTCACCCCTACTGATGTGTCTGCTCAGAGGCGGGCTCTGGGTTCCGACAAGAATATCTTCAAAATATTGCTTTATTTCACTAATTGCATTCAAGAAGTGAAATTTGTATAATTTATACAATCATTACACACAGACTAATATATTTCAAGCGTTTATTTTAATTTGGATGATTATAACGACACGTCCAGGGTGAAACCCCGCCTCTTGCCCTATGTGCACTGGGATATGCGCCAGCAGACCCCCGTTACCCTGAATTAGGGAATAAGCAGGCAAGAAGATGAATGAATTAATGAATGATTATAACTGACAACTAGGGGCAGCGCGGTTAGCACAGTTGCCTCACAACAAGAAGGTCCGGGGTTCGATTCTTGGCCAAGGTAGCTTTCTGTGCGGAGTTTGCATGTTCCCTGCGATTCTGTGAGTTTCCTCCGGGTACACGGTTTCCTCTTACAGTCCCAAAACCAATTGGTGAGTCAAAGCTGTCCAAAGGGTAGAATGTGTGTGTGTGATTCTCTGTCTGTGTGTTCCTGAGATGGACTGGCAAACTCTGCAGAGTGTACCCCTACCTCTTGCCCTATGTACACTAGCAGACCCCCGTGAGGCTGAATTAGGGAATAAGCAGGTATGAAGGCATGAATGAAGGAATGAATGAAAAACCCAAATTCACTATCCCAGAAAATTTGATTATTGTGAAAAGGTTAAGCATTGAAGACACCTGTTGCCACACTCTCATCAGCTAATTAACTCAAAAGTTCTGTAGGCTACACAATCATGGTGAAGACTGCTGATTTGAAAGTTGTTCAAAAGACAACTATTGACACCTTTTATAAGGAGGGCAAGAAGCAAAAGATCATTGCAAAAGCGACAGGCTGCTCACATTAAATAGAGAGCTGAAGGGAAGCAAAAGATGTCGTAGAAAATAGTGTACAAGCAATAGGGAGAACAACTTTTGTTGTATTGTTGTGAAACAAAACCTATTCAAAAATGTGGGGGAGATTCACATAAAATGGACTGCATCTGGAATGCTTCAAGAACCACTATGCACAGATGTAAGGGACATGGGTTTCAGCTGTCTCATTCCTTGTGTCAAGCCACTCTTGAACAATAAACAACGTCTCGTCTAGGCTATAGACAAAGCTATGTCTTGGCTATGTTCTTTAGTGAAAGTAAATTTTCCTTTTCCTTTGGAGGAGAGGAGAGGCACAAAATCCATGTTGCTTGTAGTCCAGTGTAAAATGTCCATAGTCAGTGATAGTTTGGGGTGATATGTCATCTGCTGGTGTTGGTCCACTTGTGCTTTCTGAAGTCTATGGTCAACACAATTGTATACCAGGTTGCTTACCCGCTGCTTACCAACTTTATGAACACAGATTTTATTTTCCAATAGGACTTGGCACCTGCACACAATGCCAAAGCTACCAATACCTGGTTTAAGGACCATGCTATCCCTGTTCTCAATTGGCCAGCAAACTCTCCTCTCCTTAACCCCATAGAAAATCTATGGTATTGTGAAGAAAAGGTTGTGATATGATGAGGAAATTGCAACCTGGGCTATCATAACACCTGAGAAGTGCCACAGACTGATCGACTCCATGCCACGTCACATTGCTGCAGTCTTTCAGGCAAAAGAAGCCTTAATTAAGTATTGAGTGCTCATACTTTTCATGTTCATACTTCATACTTTCAAAATACATTCTTTGTATTGGTTTTAAGTAATATTCTAATTTTCATTTGAAGTTCTTTTAGGGGAACTGGGACGCCATGTCATCCAGACTAAAGAGGACAAGGACAACCACAGTTATCAGCACTCAGTTGAGAAGCCTGCATCTTTGGTGGTATAGGGTTGCATGAGTGTATGGTATGGGCAGCTGCCACACCTGACACCATACCATCAATTGTAATATATAAGAATGGGACAACATTCCTCTTCCTAAAATTGAGCACTCCTCGGTACCCAGACGTTTGAAGACTGTTATAAAAAGATGAGTGGATTTTACACAGTGGTAAACACAGCCTTGTCCCAACTTTTAGATGTGTAGGGAAATTTTAAATCAACTTATTTTATCGTTAAAATTATTGTAAGGCGGCAAACTGGGCTCGCCCCTCATCAGCAGGCTTCGCCCCATGCAGCGTCAACTGATGAGGCTCCGCCTCCACGCTGCAGCAGCTGTCACAACATTTCAGACATGTTTGGCGTTGTTGTCCTGGCAACTAGGTTATCAGGGCAATGACGTAATATTTAAGGCCACTCGCTAGTAAGCGCAGGTGTGGGTTATTGGTGATGTACGGCGTGCTTATGTTTGTTTCGGATTGCTTGGACTTTGAACTTTAGTACCTTGAATCATTCTATGTATATATTTTCTCATTTTTGCATCTTGTGTCACCGTGTTTATTCGTCTTCGTCTTGTCCCCGTGTTTTGTTTGTTTTTGCTACGTGTAATCACTGTATATATATCTGCACCTCTCACTTAATTAAATCATCACTGCATCATGGATCGGCTCTCTTTTCTTTGCTTGCGGCGTCGTTACAGAATAACCCACCACCTACGGATCCAGCGGGAAGGAATACAATGATGGACGAACGAGCTTTTCATTAAACCGTTTAACCCGGATGTTTTGTCGGCATGTCTAGCCTCACTAACACTAGCTTTCAATGCTACAGAGGCTAGTCGCCGCTATCCGGCTGCACACTCTATCCGTCCAATCGCTAACCGGACATGATAACCTAGCACGAGTGCTAGCGCGTACGGGTAAGCACCAGAAGCCTCCAAATAAATTCAACGGCAAGCCAGAACGTTGTCTGCCATTCGTTGATCAGTGTCGCAGTTATTTTTGCGCTCATCTGTTCCCCTCGGAAAAAAACTAAATGTGAGTTTTTTTGCTGTTACTAAGCGACGAGGCATTACTGGCAATAGCGACAGTATGGTCCCTTTGTCTTCGTCAGCGTCTGCATCTGAGCCCGCGTCAGCGTCTGCATCTGAGCCCTCATCTGCATCTGCATCTGAGCCCTCGTCAGCGTCTGCATCTAAACCCTTGTCAAAACTTATGTCTGTGCTTTCTTTTGAGTCCCCTGTGCTACCTTCTGAGTCCCATTCTACCCCTTCAGGGTCACATGTGTTCCCCTCTGTCCCTTCAGGGTCCCCCTTGGTCCCCTTTGGTCCCCCTTGGGTCCTACCGAGTTCCCCTTGAGTCCCACTTGGTCCCTTTTGAGACCCACTCGGTCCCTTCAGTCCCCCTCAGCGTTTCCTTTGGTCCCCTCAGAGGTCCCTTCGGATCCTCCAGAGTTCCCTTTGGTCCCTTTGGATCCTCCAGAGTTCCCTTTGTTCCCTTCAGATCCTCCAGAGGTCCCTCCGGTCCCTCCAGCGTTCCCTCGGCCCCTCAGGTCCCTTCAGATTTCCTCTCGGTCCCTCCAGCCCTTCCAGAGTTCCCAGAGGCACCTTTGCCCTTTCAGAGTTCCCTAAGGCCCCTTTAGTCCCTTTGGGTCCTCCAGAGTTAACAGAGGTCCCTCCTATTCCTCCTGGGCTCCCTTCATGGCCTTTCCAGTTTCCTACGTGGCCTTTTGAGTCCCCTTCGTGGCCTTCAGGTTTCCCTCAGTGGCCTTCAGGTTTTTCTCAGTGGCTTTCAGATTCCTCTACGTAGTCCTTAGAGTTCCCTACGTCACCGTCCGAGTTACTCGCGGGCAAGACTAAGGACCTGCATCACGTCCGTATGGAGGCCTGGAAGCCTTGCCCTGGTCACACCCCACTTCGTTTATGGAGTGTACAGGGTCCTGGACCCTCTGCTATCTCTTTTGCATGAGGGGCAGACTGCAAGGTGTTTGGGGTTTTCTTTTGTGGGTCTTTTCTTTTTTTTGTTTGAGTTTTTTTTGTTTTTTTGGGGCTGCGCTTTGGAGGACTCCAGGAGGCGTCTTCTAGAGGGGGGGTTCTGTAAGGTGGCGAACTGGGCTTCGCTCCTCAAGCTGCATCAGCAGATGAAGCTCCGCCCCCACGTTGCAGCAGCTGTCACATTACGGACTTGTTTGGCGTCGTCGTCCTGGCAACTAGGTTACCAGGGCGATGACGTAATATTTAAGGTTACACACTAGCAGGTGTGGGTTATTGGCGATGTAAGGCGTGCTTCTGTTTCGGATTACTTGGACTTTGAACTTTAGTACCTTGAATCATTCTATGAATATATATTCTTGTTTTTGCATCTTGTCACCGTGTTTATTCGTCTTCTTCTTGTCCCCGTGTTTTGTTTGTTTTTGCTATGTGTACTCACTGTTACATATCTGCACCCCTCACTTAATTAAATTATCACCCTTTACTGCATGGATCCGGCTCTCTTCTCTGTGCTCTCGGAGTCGTTACCATTATACAATTTCTTACTTTAACATATATGTCATCTATGTTGAATTCTAAAAAAAATATTGAACTTACATATCATTGCATTTTGTGTTTATTCACAAATTTTTTTGAACCGGCTTTGTATTAATCTTTTTTAAGCGGTAAGAACATTTCATTTGTATCTATTCTTTACATATATTTTATACACCTATTTTATTATTTTCATTTCCTTAAAGGCAAGAAAGTATAAGCCTGGTTCTTAATCCTAATAAAACAAGAAAGGTCATTCTTCTGTGGTACAGGAAGAGAGGAAGAAATCGAACAGGACAGAGGTCTCTGAGGATAAGGTAAGATACTTTTATATTCTACTCATGTCAACACTTAAACCTGATATGTAAAGCAATTAGACCCTAATTAGGTTAGTTTTTAGCATAGACATCAATATGGGGATTATATACTACTTTAACAAGTGCCGTCTATGTGCTGTGTGAGGCCTAAATCCCAAATGATAAAATTTGTGTATTGCTACTGTTAAGGTTTGCCACAGTGGATCACTCTTCTAAACCCTACCCTGTCCTCTATATCTGCCTCTTTCACCTCAACTACCTGCATATCTTCTTTCACCACATTCATAAACCTCCTCCTTGGTCTTCCTCATTTCCTCCTACACAGCACCTTATCCTCAGCATTCTTCTACCAATATACTGCATGTCCCTACTCTGCACATGTCCAAACCATCTCAAGCTAACCTCCTTCGCCTTGACTCCAAATCATCCTACATGTGTTGTCCCTTTAACAAACTCGGTTCTAATCCTGTCCATTCTTATCACTCCAAATGAAAATCTCAACATTTTTAACTCCACCAGCTCCACTTCCTATCTTTTTGACATTGCCACTGTCTCTAAACTGTACAACATTGTAGGTCTCACTACTGTCCAACTAACTTTCCCTCTTGCAGAGACTCGTTGAAGGATATTCTTGCTTTCTGGATATGTTTATCGGGTTGTTTGGGATACAAAGCTCTGCTGAGCGTCATCTTTGTCTAACCTGTCTAACTTTGTACACATTGTTTTTGCCAGGGCCAACACACACCCAATTTTGCATGATTTTTGCCTGTTTGTCACGATAACTGCTATAATCCTTGCAACTGTTTTTCTCATTTGAGTCTTTTTTCTGCCATGTAGCCCAAGATAAGCTATTATAGTTTACCTTTAAGTCAGCCCTTATCGTGCCTGTTGCTAGGTCCGTAACTATAGTATCAAACAAGCATGATATGCTTCGAGGACAGCGGGACAGAGGGGGCTGTATATATAT
>JAOTRA010099300.1:0-11295 GCA_026260255.1 Pseudolaguvia tuberculata
AGAAACTATAACATATATCAAAGTAAAAGTTTAATTCTGTGATTAAAAATGTACTTGAGTGACAGTAAAAGTAAATCCAGTTCAACTTACTCTTACAATGACATAAAAATCTAAATCAAGTAAATGTATGAAAGTAAATACCACCAGGTGTTACTACCCCCTCTGGAAAATGCACCATTTTTTAAAACCCCTGTCATCACAGATATATACATTTATAGCTAGAAACAGGGATTGGCAGCAGGACTATTGAGCAGAATATTATTACAGACCTGATCTCCTTGGTTGGCCACCACATTTCCAGCTTTCACCTGCCTCAGGGTAACTCTTCCTTCCAGAAGATTTGGATCCTAAAGGATAAAAACAGATTAAAGAGATATAGTTTATAATTAAAACATGACATAACACATACTGGATTGTATTTGATTCATTATTTCACACAGAATGAAGCTTTGCCTGGAGCTGGATGATCTTCAGAAGGTCTTTCTTGGCAGCCTGGAAGATGGCATTGACTTTGTTGTGCTGGACGTGGCCGGAGTGCCCCCCAGTGTCCGAGTAGTGGTAGACGGCCGAGGGAACAGACTGCATGGTCACGCTTTTCTTCCTGATTGACTTGAAAAACAAAGTGAGTAATAAGTACGGAAGACAAAGAAAAAGGTTGATAAATAGAGTAAAGGTTTTGGGTTGTAGATTATATGTGGAAGTACCTTGTACGTTGAGGGGTTTGGAGGGAGTTCAGGTTTCTGTAAGGTTGATTCCTCAAAGCCAGTGTTAAGATCACTGCCTCCTGCTGCATGTAGGGATATTAATGAATTCATTTCTTATGTAGTAGAGGTTATTTAGTTGTCTGGGCTATCAAAGACCTTTTGCTCGCCAGATTTAGAAAAAATGTCTGGTTTCTTTTCTACTACAGGTTTCCTCCCACAGTTCAAAAACATATCCATTAGGTTTATTGGTGATTTAAAATTGTCCATAGGAGTGAATGTGTGTGTGTGTGTGTGTGTGTGTGTGTGTGTGTGTGTGTGTGTGTGTTTATTCGTATGTGTGCTTTGCGATGGTCTGGTAACCTGTCCAGGGTGTATTGCTGCCTCTTGCCCTACCGTTTGTGTCCTATGTATAGGTTCCAGAAGACCCCGATGACCCCGAATTAAAGAATAAGCGGGTAAAAATATGAATGAATGAATGAATGAATGAATGAATGAATGAATGAATGAATGAAAGCATTCCAACTGTGTTTTGGCATGAACCACCTGCAGTCGGTCGACACGTTTGAAATCCTACCTGAAAGTGAGCTTTCTAATGGCGTGGACATAGAACGAGATTTCCTGAAGGCTGCTGAAGGACTATGCATTGATCTGGGCTTCCAGTCACCTGCAATGATTACAATCAAAATGACAACATTCATTCATTCATTTATTCATCTTCTAACCTGTAGATTCCTTAACTTGGGCGGTCCAAAAACATGTGCATTAGGTTGATTGGTGATTCTAAATTGGCCATAGGAGTAAGCCTAAGTGTGTGGTTGTTTGTCTATGTGTGCCCCTGCGATGAACTGGCGATCTGTATAGATCTATACATCTGGTATAGGCTGGTATAGGCTCCAGCAGACCCCCGTGACCTTGACTTAGGGAATAAGCAGATTAGAAGATGAATGAATGAATGATGGATCTAGCAGGAGAATTTCATATTGCATTTTCATACTGTTCCACAAAACTGACCTGCATCGTTTAGCTTCTCTGTATTTCCATAAACAAGTTTCTCGTTTAGAACTTCCTCTCCGGTTTGCGAGTGTCGGCGATGACTCCGACCCGGACTTCCTTCTCCCAGCACCCTGGCCACGTTCTCCAGAGGAACGGCCTGACTCTCCTGAAACACATAATACAGAGCAAGTGCTGAGAGAAAGAGAGAGAGAGAGAGAGAGAGAGAGAGAGAGAGAGAGAGAGAGAGAGAGAGAGAGAGAAAGAGCAGTGTAAACATTGCAGGTCTAACCGTGTTAAAGAGCTCGGTGGTCAGGCCCAGATAATTGTGTAGTGCGAGAAATGTCACTCTCTGCAGACGCACCATCATGATCTATAAAGGACACACGCGCACACACACACACACACACACACACACACACACACACAAGCTGTTTAAATATTGATTCATTCTTTCATTTGTTCATCTTCTAACCAGTTTATTCCCAAATTCGGGCTCTGCTGGAGTCTATCCCAGCACATATATGGTATACACTCTGGACAGGTCACTAGTCCATCTCAGGGATAGACTCAAGCAAACCACCCTGTGACCCGGAATTAGGGAATAAGTGGGTAAGAATATAAATGAATGAATGACTGGAGGGGAATAATTTGTACCTGAACCACTCGGACCAGAGTTTCAGGATATTTCTCAAACACTGACTGAAATGCTGCAGCGGGTAGACGGAGGATGGTGGACGGAGCTGCAGCGCGGGCCGACACCGTTTTATAGGGGGCTGGATATCCCTACACAGGACAAACACATGAGTAAGTAAAAAAAAAATTGGAATAAAATACATGACAGATCTTACAGTGATGACGTCCAGAATACTAAGCAGACTGTGAACACTGTCTCCAGGAAAAACATGCTTTACCACCAGTTCTGTCCCGTCCTGAAAGAAAAGAAAACAATAATTAGTATTATAACCTGACATAATTTAATTAAACACTAAAAGGTTACCCCTCCCTGCCCTAAGGTTGGATCAGAAGGTTCGGAACTTACAGCCTGATTAACACAGAGATCAAGTCGGCCATTTTGCACCACAAAGATGCTGTCGTCTGTGTCTCCGGGCCGGAAAAGTCCCTCTCCCTGCTGCAGCTCCATGAGCACCATGTGACGGCACAGCTCTAAGAACAACGGCTTCTCGAAGTGACCCAGAACCCTGAGAGCAGCACACACATGTACTTCCTGCTAGCAAAACCTTCGCATTTACTATCTCCAATAATGGACCCCACCTGACATTCTTCAACATGTACAGCACTTCAGAAGGAAGGTGAGAATTTTGAACATCGTATTCGGTTAGATCTGCCTCCAGAACTGACGGCGGTGGCTCTTTGGGTTGAAGAGTGGGCGGCTCCCTCCGAATACGCAATATCCTTAATGAATAAAAAAAAAAGCTGACACAGAAGACCCAAATATTTATAGGTTACAATCAGTTAAATAAAGTGGCGTACTTGCGAGCGATAGAAAGAACTTTGGGTCTTTTTCTGGATCGTTTTTGAGACACCGGACCTGAAACTACGGGCGAGGATAAGGTCTGCACCTGAAGCAGAAATAAGGTAGGCAGGAGTGAGAAGTGTGTGTGTGTGTGTGTGTGTGTGTGTGTGTGTGTGTGTGTGTGTGTGTGTGTGTGTGAGGTCTGTTTGCCTGTGTGCATAACTATTTCAAACCAATGGGAGAAAATAGTAAACTGATCAAACTAAAAGTGCTGGGAATCAAACCCTACTCCCTACAGGAAGTGGTAGCATCATAGTAAATGAAAGATCTGGGTTTGATTTAAAATAGCACTTTACCACTACTGGGCCCATGAGCAAGGCCCTTAGGATTAGGATGTCAGACAAAGTGGCACAAATGTAAATGCAAATGTAAATTTCAGATGTTACATATTTGCACTTTATGGCACTTGTTTAACTAAGCGATTCCAGCATTTACACCAGTCCGTTCAGAGGCACTTCCCGTGTGATGGCAGTTCATAAAAATATCACAAAAGAATTCAAAATAAAATCATATCAAAATTAATCGAGTCATATGTAAACACACAACCTGAATATTCAAGTTTCAATAAGGTCCCGGGTTTGATTTCTGGGTAAGGGGTATTTTTGAGTGGGGTTTGCATGTTCTCCTGCACTTGCATGATCTTTTCCGGTTTCCTCCCACAGTCCAAAAACATGTGATTGATTAGTGAGTCTAACTTGCCCATAAGAGTGAGTGAGTGTGTGTTTTTCGTATTTGTGTGGCCCTGCGATAGACTGGCAACCTGTCCAAGGTGTACCCCTGCCTTTTGCCCCATGTGTGCTCGGATAGGCTCCAGCAGACCCACAGGACCACAAATTAGGGAATAAAAAAAAGTTAGAAAATGAATGAATGAATGAATGAATGAATGAATGAAGCAATAATTGAAGTTTATGTCTTACCTTTCTCATTATTTTCCGTCCATAGAACATCACTTTATCCCTTTTCCTAAAGCGATATTTCGGCATCTCAGTTTGTTGTTCTGTTAAACAGGCAAAAGTCAAAAAAAAATATTTACATGATTCACGATTTGGGCTGTTATCTTAAAACCATCTGGTGAGTCAAATAGATTGATTTATTAATAAACCATTGAAATAAATGCATACTTGCTTTGTGTCTTCTGTACAGGAAATAAATGATTACAGTAATGAGAGACATGGCAGCTGCCACTCCAATCAGTACACCTGTCCACTGAAAAAAAAACATCCAAGCCAAACATCTAGAAATCCCAACGCTGTACATAGAAACTCATCTTAGTCTTTTAAACGGTGGTGTGAAATCTCACCATACTGGTGTGGATCTGCGCCTCCAAAAAGTTCAGCAGCCGAGCCTTAATCTCCTCACTAGAGGGCAGAGCTGCCTAATGGACAGAACAGCGGCATTATCAAAGCCATTACACAAAAACTTATTCTCACTCTTTCACACACTCACTTACACCCACTGGCGCTCCCCCTCTCACACACTGGCACTTCCCCTCTCACACACTGGAGCATCCTCTTACACCCACTGGCGTTCCCTCTTGCATACACTGGTGCTCCCTCTCGCAGCCACTGGCGCACCCACTGGCACATCCATTAGCCTATCTACTGGTAATCCCTCTCGCACCCACTGGCAACAACCATACCATACAATAAGCAACAAATGTTAAGGTCTGATCTGAATAGATTGTACCAGTTACCTGTTTTCATAACAAAAGAGCTCCATCAATCGTTTTTTACACAGGCTACATTGCTGAATTCAGTCAAAACCAATGATCAAGACAGAGTGCAAATACAGACGTATCACAAGTCCGGACTACAGAAATACCCATTTACACATTTACTCTATTTTCTATCCATTTTTACTTCAAATTCCACAGTCGTTTAGTTTTAATACATAACATACATACATACATACATACATACATACATACATACATACATACATACTCCACAGATCAAACAAATCACACAGGCTGTACATCTGGCAACCCATAACCACAAAAAAATTCTTTCTTTTGAAAAGGTCGTGTTCCAGCAACGCCCCACACACTTCTGTTTTCAGACCAGTTTTTTTATTAACTGTGTATTCCTAGGAAACAGATTAAAGCCGTTCCTTAACACAGAAACTCTGGCGAATAAAGACCAGCTTTAAATCGGGTTCTAGTCCAGACTGGACCAGGTGGAAAATCTTACTGGATAAGCACTGCAACTGTCTTCGTCCTGCAACCTGTCCATTCCTGTCACACAAAAAAAGACATTCAATTTAGCAACATGCCTTAAACTTAAAATTAACAGCACACAATACACAAAAGTAAAGGTGGTGCAGTGGTGTAGCATGCCACAAAGTTGACACCAATCCTGGGCCCCAGAACAAGGCCCTTAACCCTTAATTGTTAAAGATTTTAAAAAATTAAAAAATAACAAAATCTGTCTCTTCAGGATAAGGGGGTCTATCAACTGGTAGAAACGTACGTGTAAGTGTCTTTGGGTCAGAATTTACTTGGGCCACCAGAATATTCTTATCGAACCTTGTGCAATACAGGAAACCAGTGGGGGTAAACAATCAATCACATTAACAAAGGCTTTAAATCAAACCTAGAGTGACTGAGTGATAGGATTGGACTCCTAAACAGACACACACACCCCTCTATAAGCCCTCCCCTACCACCAATTCTACAGTGTGTGTTTCAGGGGTCAGTATAATGTCAAACACAAACACTCGACCATTAAACAACAGATCGATTAGAATGGCTCAAACGGCATTGAGTGAACTTTTATTTTTGACAACAATAACAACTAATCAACACAGACAGAGAGAGAGAGAGAGAGAGAGAGAGAGAGAGAGAGAGAGAGAGAGAGAGAGAGAGAGAGACAGCCCGCGGACGATACCAACACATTCTATAAATACAACGAACAACAACAGCTGCAGCAACAAAATATACAATCTTTCCTCCATCGCTAACATTTAAATTCAACATTGATCCTCCAAAAACTTATTTAAAAGGAATTAAAAACTCGGTGTAACAACTTACTTATTTTTGTTCCAATATCCCCACCCTCCTTTTGTCACTACTATAAACTTGCCTGACTGAATTAAAGCACGTCGAAAGATTTTTTTCACCCCCTACCCGTTTCTCGTCTCGAACCACCTCCTATTCAACGATTGGTTACATTTTATATTACATTAATTTTAACTGGTTAACATCGTGTAAATATAATATATTAATCAATCCATGTGGCGAATCCAGGATTTGTCGGAATAAGGGTGGAAGAAGGAGATTTTAGTTTCCGATATTGTAATTGGTTTAGACTAAAAATGTTTGAACCAACCAGAAGCAGGAGTTTTGAGATGCCCATTCCGAGAAGTAGAGATTCGGGTAGCATACGACGTTTTCAAGGTGAGCGATAATAATATAAAAATATAATAATTAAAAAATATATAGGGTAGTGTAAATTTTTGTGTCATTTATGTATTTTATTTCTGTGAAGTTTAATATTTTCTTTAAAGTTTTGAAGTGGTTATTGTTGATATTTATAGTCGGGTTGAATGGATGGGATGCTAATGCTAACTCACGGCATGTCATATCGTTTATAATTTCATATAAAAAATAGAATTAATTAATAGTATATTATTTAAGGCAAGAATGTACAGATGTATGTGCATGTGTTTAATGTTTTTAAAAACATATTACATTAAATGCTGAAAATTTAATTTATGTTCAATTATTGACTTTGTAAATTTAGGTGATTTAAGAATTTATTTATGGGGGGGAAAAGGTTGAATAAAATGTAGGACGCGTTAAAATGATGTTCATAAATAAAAGACAAAACTAAGTATCGTTAAATATGTTAACACGTGTATAAACGAATGTACGACTGTTTGTGTGACGTCATGCATAAAGTGGGCGGGGCTAGATGCATTTGTTTTCATTCATTCATCGTCCTATTCTGTAATTCGTGGTCACAGGGGTCTGCTGGAACCTATTCCAGCACACAAATGGCGAAAGGCAAGGGTTACACCGGTCGCCAGTCCTTTGCAGGGCATTTGTTTAAATTCTATTCCTCTGAATAAATGTAAAGTTTATGACTGTTTTTAATGAAAATATTTATTAGTAATGAATAAATTATCATCTCACCTTGATTTGTAGGTGAACCGATTAGGGCAGTGACTAAAGATAATGGGTCTGCTTTCGGCCCTGACTCGAGGATTTGTCCGGGGGGCAGATCGCACAGCCGAGTTCACCAGCAAGCGTGGCCCCAGGACCTTCTACAAAAGCCGGGGAGCCATGCCAACCGGAGTTCTGACCTCCAGCCGGAAGTTCATCCCTGTGCGGGAAATGACCCCAGAGTTTGTTGTTCCGGATCTGAAAGACTTTAAACTGAAGGCGTATGTGTCGTACAGGAGTCCTCTGGGTACGGAGCAGCCCATCACTGCTGAGAGCCTCTTTAGTCAGACTGTAGCCCTGCAAATCCAAAAAGACATTGAAGCTGGCACCTTTGACATGCAGCAGCTGGAAAAATATGGTTTAGAGAAAACTCAGGAGGGCAAACTCTTCAAATTATATCCCAAAAACTTTGTCCGTTAATTCTTTCTGATGAATGTTATGGAAATTTACATTTTCTGAAATTAAAATGAAATAACAATCATTCATTCATCTTTGAACCAGCTTATTCGATAAATTGGGATCACAGCGGTTTGCTAGAACCCTATCCCAGCACACATAGGACTTAAAGCAGGTGTTCACCCTGGACAGGTTGCCAGTCCATTGTAAAGCACTTACAATAACTCGTATGGGCAATTTAGAATCACCTAATCAACCTAATGTACATGTTTTTGAACTTTGAGAGAAAACCAAAGTACCCGGAAAAAACTCAAGTGAGTTCAGGAAGAACATGCAAACTCCACACAAAATACATGCGATATAGGGCAAGAGGCAGGTGCACACCCTGTACAGATTGCCAGTCTATCTCAGGGCCACACATAGACAAACAACCACTCACACATTCACTCCTATGGGCGATTTAGTTTGACCAATCTACCTAACATACATGTTTTTGGACTGCGGGAGGGAACCGGCTTTATTGTTGTGAGGTGACCGTGTTAAGTGCCACCGCCTTGCCCTTATGCAATCCAGTAGGTTCAGTACCAATGACCTAATTCTGACAAAGTATTAAATGGCAACAAAAATTTAGAATAAGCAAGTCAATGCACTATAGGAGCTGTATTTCAGATGGTATATATTTTGATATTTGTGTAAAATGTTTCTGTAGCAGCTGAGAGATCAATAAATATTACCGATAACCATAATTAAATCCTTCACAAAGCCACTTCTTATACCAATTAATTATCTGCAGTCTGTGCACTCAGGAGACACGAAAATCTAAGATGCACCGATGAAACTGATCTTTTACTAGAAGTCCGGGGATCCCACCTGATCTGGCAACCCAGGTTCAGATCCCAACTATTCTGCCAACCCTGGAGAGGGACCCACCCAGTCTGTCAGCAATGGGTGAAAACAACTAATCTGGTAACTCTGAACCCTGAACAGGAACCCATCAAATCTTGCAACACCAATCAAACATGTTTTTAAATTGTGACAGAGTACCCAGGGAAAACATGCAAACTCTGCATAGCGACGGCGCTAACCACTACAGCCCCATCCCGTTTATCCAGGTATGGTATATTGTCATATGAGATGGAGAAAAGGAAAAGGTGCATATCTATATACAATCTTTATTTAACTGTAGTATTTGTCTTCAGTTCCTCATAGAACCTGTCATCTGTTCATTCGGTGTCTAATGAAGTCCCAATCTTCCCTGATTGCGTGTCTGTCTCTGGACTCCAGTCCCATCTCCAAACGTGCAGCATGTGGTCATAAAAAGAACAGGATGCCAACAGACAGGGCACAGTAGCTGAGTTGTCTCCGGTGCCTGAGACAAGAGTCGGACCTGGAGGCGAGACTTTGACGGCGTATTCGGGGATGTAGCGTCCACACTCGTCTTCCAGCACTGTGTCGAAGCTAGCGGTAGGAGATTCATATTGGATCCGGAGGTGGCCTTTAGAAATAGGGACGCTGGATGCTGTGGTTTCTGTAGGAGAAAAGGAGGGTGGAGGGACGCTAAGACTGAGCCGTGACCAGTCTGCTCCGTACGCTAGAGAGTTGTGAAGGATGTAGGATGTCAGGATCGGACACGGCTCTTCGTTCCCATCTGTAAAAGTGCAAAAGAGGAAATGCAGACTGAAGACACTGCGGAAGGTTTAAATAGGAGAGATGTGGATGTGATCAATCAGGACATTAAGTGTGTAAGTGAAGAGGACGCTAGAAGACCAGGCTGAGTGGAGGTAGATGGATTTTCCTACCGGAAGGAAAAACATAATGTACATAAATGCTACCGGTAGCCACCGACCCGCCTTAGCTACTTACCTGCAGCTCTGTGGCAGTTCAGGATTTGAAAGTCATTATGCATGCATGCAGCTAACAGCAGGTTCTCATAAACAGGGTGCCATTTCAGTCGCCACACTCCTCCGCCCACTGGGGTCTCACTGAGAGGCTGCCGCATGTTCCTTCCGTCCCATACCAGCACGTTTTCATCGTAACTAAAGCGTGAACATTGTGTATAAATAAAAACCGGCTTGGTTTCTTTATGGAAGTGGTGGTCATGCTGCAAGAATGAAACTGGAGCTATTTTACCTTCCCGTGGCTAGGATGTGCTCACGGTGAGGGTTGCTGTGTATGCTACACACTCCCATTGAATGCCTGCAACCCAGAAAGCAGAGACCATCGAATGTCACATGATTCAAACGATACTTTGATCTCGGTACCTATAGGAAAATCCCTTACCGTTTACTGGTGAAAATGGGGGACGAGGGACCCGTTCTCAGATCCCAGCCCTTCAGTTTACAATCATCACCACCTGAATGGATCAGAAGGAAGAAGCAGATTCAATTCTTTCATTACATTTCAGACTTCCTGGTGTTTATATGGTGGACACAAACTTTTGGTCCATAGAAAACAAGCTCCTCTCATTTCTAACCGGAATAAACCAGCTGTGTATCCCAGTAACTGAAGGCGGAAATCCAGGCCTCAAAGTCATGAGCATTCCACTGAGACACTGTCCTCAGGTTGTCCTCAGCCACAGACAGCAGCGTCAGACAGCCAGTTGAGTCGCTGGTCACCACACAGGGGTTGGTGCTGTAATCCAAAACAGCAACATCTTTATGTCTGTTATTAGGTGTGTACAATAAAGAGATAAGAGCCTCTCACCTGTCACCTCTACCCGTGGACCAGTCCAGCGATAGTGCTAATCTGTTAGGACCCAGGTCCGTGCTAAAGACCTGCTCCAAAGCACAGCTGCCATCCTGTTAAACAGTGACGTTCCTTCAGACGTTTTAAACCAGGGGTCTCCGGATAAATGTTATGCTATTTAAATGCTAGTCTTTACCCTAAAATTCCTCTAGTGCTAAAGAGAAGCCTAATTATTTATTAGATCGAACCCAGCACCTTTTAAATACTTTAGCCTAAATAATCTGCTGGCGTTACAGTGGCGTAATATCAAGCCTAGTCGCCCCACAGCAACAAGGTCCTGAGTTTGATTCCTGGGCAAGGGGTCTTTCTGTGCGGAGTTTGCATGTTCTCCCCACACCTTTATGGGTTTTCTCTAGGTACTCTGGTTTCCTTCCACAGTCCAAAAACATGTACATTAGGTTGATTTAGAGATTCTAAATTGCCCATAATAGTGAATGCGTGTGTGGTTGTTCGTGTAGATTTGGTCATTTGATGGACTGGCCGCCTGTCTAGAGTGTACCCCTGCTTCTGGTCTGCCAATAAGAGCACAGCATCTGGACAGCACCTGTCATACACTAAACATCTGGGTTCAAATAACAATCAGGCATTATACGACATTAAATCACTCAGTGTCACCTGTGCGGCTCGGAGTCTGTGTAGCTGTATCTCACCGCATGCTGTGGCCATTCCCAGCAGGGGGCGCTCGTACAGCTCTGTATGACACCTAAGGAAGACACATGGATTCAGGATCTGATTGCTAGCTGATAAACTCTATATATATA
>JAOTRA010099340.1:0-11290 GCA_026260255.1 Pseudolaguvia tuberculata
TTACTGACAGTGTGTGATACTGACAGTGTATGTTACTTACAGAGCGCATTACTGACAGTGTGTATTACTGACAGTGTGTATTACTGACAGTGTATTGTTGACTGTGTGTATTAATGAAAGCTTGTACAACTGACAGTGTATATTACTGGCAGAGTGTTTTACTGAAAGTGTGAACTACTGAGTGTTTTACTGACAGTGTGTATTATTGAAAGTGTATATTACTGACAGTGTATTACTGAAGGTGTGTACTACTGACAGTATATTACTGACGGTGTGAATTAATGAAAGTTTGTACTACTGATAGCGTGTATTACTGACAGTGTATTACTGAAAGTGTGTGCTACGGACAGTGTATTACTGACAGTGTGTATTACTGACAGTGTAATATTGACATTGTGTATTCGTGACAGTGTATATTACTGACTGTGTATTGCTGACAGGGTGTATTACTGAAAGTGTGTTCTACAAAGTGTGTATTATCTGCAGTTGACTAAAAGAACACACACACACACATTAGATTGTGTATTGCGCTGGTGTGTTATTTCCTGAAGCGTGTTTCTGCATGTCTGGAGGTTGAATTAGTGAAGACATACTGAAACCTGCAGTGATTCTGGCCTGTGATCCACAGAAAGAAATTAACAATTTAACTGTAGCTGAACCGGAATAGACACACACACACAGAGAAAGGGAAAAGGTTTTGACACCAGTTTCACATGATGTTCTCTCAAAATGTTGTTGCGGTAATTGAACAGGATTGTTAGGAGGTGAAGGATTTGGATTTGGGGAAGCTTCTGTATGGATCTTAATGTTGAATGAAACCTAATGTTCTTTTGAAAAATGTTAACAGTATAGTTACTTTATTATTTTTCTCCCTATGATAGTGCATCTTGTGGCTCAGGTCTGTAATTGCAGCTGGAATCATGGCGTTGGGTGGATGTGGACAGATCTGCAAGTGGATCATTATCCTATTCAACATCATCTTCATCGTAAGAACTGATGAATCATCACACATTAATGAGTCAAAATTCTGCATTAATATATACAATTAATGTGTCTGTCTGTGTGTGTGTGTTTGTGTCAGTTGGTGGGTATAGGGTTATTAACAGGTGGAGTGTATCTGCGTTTCAGTGCTGACATGCCGGTGGATTTGAACACCAGTAATTTTCTCATCAGTACGTGACTGTGATTCATTTCAATTCCTTTCAAGAAATAGTACAGATGAAAAGTACATTCCTGACTGTCTCTCTCTCTGTCTGTCCGTTTGTCTCTAACTGTCTCTCAGTGGTAGGTCTGTGTATGGCTATTGGGATGCTGATTCTGATGACTGCTGTGATTGGAGATTACGGCTCCTGTAGTGAGAATAAATCTGCACTCAGTGCGGTGAGATACACACGCACGCGCACACACACAGTTCCCTATGTCAAGTCTGTCTTTACCTTGTCTTTCCTATGTCTCCAGTTTTTCTTTACCTTGCCTTCCCTATGTGTTCACCCTGTCTTCTGTGTGTCTCCAGTCTGTCTTCCCTTTGTCTTTTCTATGTCTGCAGTCTGTCTTCAACCTGTCTTCAACCTGAAAAATGAATTTAAATGAACCGACTTTAATTAATCAATATAGTATGTGTTAATCCCCCCCTCTCTCACCTCCACCCCCTCTGTCTTTTTCCCTCTCCCACTCCCCCCCTCTCTCTCTCCCTACCCCCTCTCTCTCTCTCTGTCTCTCTTTTTGCAGTACTGCACTCTGCTGTTCCTGTTTGCTGCAGCGGCGGCCATTGGAGGGGGCGTAGCCTTTGTGAATATTAAAGAGGTGGGACCTTTGGGGAATATTAAAGAGGCGTGGCTTTTGTAAATATTAAAGAGATCTAGATGATGTTACAGTTTCTGATCAGATGCAGTTTCAGGGTTTTTTTTCTTTTCCAGTTCTCGGCTCGTGTTGCGGAGTTTTATTCCATCATCTACACCCAGTATCTCATCAAAGACGATGTCATTCGAGCCTTCATCCTTAAACTCTTCCACAATACTGTAGGTGACACACACACACACTGACACTTCAACACACATACACAAGCATGAGTCAGAGTGTGTGTGTGTGTGTGTGTGTGTGTGTGTGTGTGTGTGTGTGTGTGTGTGTGTGTGTCCACAGTTTGACTGTTGTGGCCTTGGAGGAGCTATGCAGACTTTAATGGGGAAAACCAACATCTGTCCTCAGCAGACCTCCTTTCTGGGTATCTCTGTCTCCACCTCATCTGTAAGCCTACTCACCTACTCACTGTTCTATATAAACACAACAACTGTCTCTGTATATGAGACACTGTCTCTCAGGAACTCTATAAATATGTTACAACAAAGTAAGGTCAGAAAGGACAAGTGCAGGACATAAAGGGAAAACAACAAAATATCAAGATATAGACACAGAGACATCGACTATTAGAAAATGAACCAGCAATACAAAGTGGTGGTGAATTTCTGTGTTAAATATAACAGTCCCAAAACTTCACTGACAATGAGCAGCAATCATACACCGGCATAGAGTGCTTACACAGATCAGTTTATTTTTCACGCAGCAGTTGATAAACAGTTGTTGTAGCTTAGCACGGACACCCACCTTCTTTCCGTGCTTCCACTAACACATCATGCAGACTTGAGTGAGTGGTGCTGACCCACATTCAGAACAGCATCTCTGCGACTGGCTATCGGACTTTCTGACTGGTAGGCCTCGATCTGTCATAATAGGGCCCAGGACTTCAGCCAGCATCGTCACAAACATCAGCACACCACAGAATTGTGTCCTCAGTCCCATCTTCTACACCCTGTTCACCCACGACTGCAAGGCCTCCCACAAGGACAATGTCATACTGCAATTTGCTCACAACACCACTGTGATAGGACACATCACTGGTGGAAACGAGGCAGCTTACAGGAGGGAGGTGATAACCCTGGTAACATGGTGGGAAGACAACAATCTCATTCTCAACACAGACAAGGCAAAGGAGATGATAGTGGACATAAGGAAGGAGAGGAGCCTTCATCAGCCACTGCTTATCCGAGGACAGAAAATGAAGAGGGTGAGCAGCTATAAATATCTGGGGGTCCACATCAGCCAGGACCTCATCTTGACACTTAACACCACACAGTTGGTGAAGAAAGCTCAGCAGTGGCTATATTTCCTGAGAAGGCTAAGGAGGTTTGGAAAGTCATCAAAAATCCTTCTGCGCTGTTGAGTCTATCCTGACCAGCTGCATTACTCGACAGCTCCATCGCAATGGACCGCAAAAGACTGCAGAGGGTGGTGAAAATGAGTCTAAGATACAGGATTCTTGTGCCCATAAGAGAGCGATCTCCATCATAAAAGACCCATCACACCCACAACAAGGGCTGTACACTCTTCTCCCCTCTGGCAGGACTAACAGACTCAGGAACTCTTTCCATCAGACAATACTGTCTACTGTACCACTGTCGACCCTACAGTACTGTCTACTGTACCACTGTCTACCCTACAGTACTGTCTACCCTACAGTACTGTCTACTCTACCACTGTCTACTCTACCACTGTCTACCCTACAGTACTGTCTACCTTACAGTACTATCTACTCTACCACTGTCTACCCTACAGTACTGTACCACTGTCTCCATACAATACTGTCTACTCTACAATACTGTCTTCTCTACCACTGTCTACTCTACAATACTGTCTACCAATGTCTACCCTACAGTACTGTCTACTGTACCAATGTCTACCTTACAGTACTGTCTACTCTACCACTGTCTACCCTACAGTACTGTACCACTGTCTCCATACAATACTGTCTACCCTACAATACTGTCTTCTCTACCACTGTCTACTCTACAATACTGTCTACCACTCTCTACCCTACAGTACTTTCTACTCTATTACTGTCTACCATACAGTACTGTCTACTCTACCACTGTCTACCCTACAGTACTGTCTACTGTACCACTGTCTACCCTACAATACTGTCTACTCTACCACTGGCTACTCTACACCACTGTCTGCCATACAGTACTGTCTACTGTACCACTGTACCCTACAATACTGTCTACTGTACCACTGTCTCCCTACAATACTGTCTACCCTACAGTACTGTCTACCACTGTCTACCCTAAAGTACTGTCTACTCTACACTGTCTACCCTCCAGTACTGTCTAATCTACCACTGTCTACCCTACAGTACTGTCTACTGCACCACTGTCTACCCTACAATACTGTCTACTCTACCACTGTCTCCCTACAATACTGTCTACCACTGTCTACCCTACAATACTGTATACTGTACCACTGTCTACCCTACAATACTATCTCCTCTACCACTGTCTACTCTACACTACTGTCTACTCTATTACTGTCTACCCTACAGTACTGTCTACTCTACCACTGTCTCCCTACAATACTGTCTACCACTGTCTACCCTAAAGTACTGTCTACTCTATTACTGTCTACCCTACAATACTGTCTACTCTACCACTGTCTACCTTACAGTACTGTCTACTCTACCACTGTCTCCCTACAATACTGTCTACTCTACCACTGTCTACCCTACAGTACTGTCTACTCTACCACTGTCTCCCTACAATACTGTCTACCACTGTCTACCCTAAAGTACTGTCTACTCTATTACTGTCTACCCTACAATACTGTCTACTCTACCACTGTCTACCTTACAGTACTGTCTACTCTACCACTGTCTCCCTACAATACTGTCTACTCTACCACTGTCTACCCTACAGTACTGTCTACTCTACCACTGTCTCCCTACAATACTGTGGAAACCTGTTTCCTTTACTGTACACATGACAATAAACACTTTGAATACTTGAATGATAACTTTTTCCCTACCTGTCTGTTTACAGAGCTGTCTGTCTCTAATCGTGAGCCAACTGGAAGCCTCTTCAGTGCTTACCTTTTTTATGATCATCACTGGTGTTCTGGTGAGTATCAACTTGCAGAGCGACCAAATCAGAACATCGCACTGTGGAGTGGAAACCACATGATGAAGGCTTAATTAGACTCACAATTCAGATTAGAGTCAGTATTAGAGTTAGGAATAAAGACAAGATTAGGGTCAGGATTAGAGTTAGAAATGGAGTCATGCTTAGAGTCAGGCTTAGAGTCAGGATTACAGTTAGGAATAGAGGCAGGATTAGTGTCTTAGAGTCGGGATTAGAGTTGGGATTTATAGTATGGTTTAGTTTTTAAAGTCGTTTCAAGTTTTCTTAAAATCTGAAATCTCTCTCTCTCTCTCTCTCTCTCTCTCTCTCTCTCTCCTCATTGCCTGTAGATTCTGGCTGTTGTGTGTGCTGGATTTATGTATCAGCAGTTGTCTGGTCCTGTTTTTACTTCTCCTTCATATATCCCTCTTTCATCCAATCCTGGTTCTCCCTCCTTTACAGTCTGCTCCACTATCCCTCCATCCACTATTCCTCCGTCCTATACCACTGCAGCTTAACAGGTTTACTATGAACCAGAGTCTCCCGTGTCTCCTTCGATGAGTTTTCTTTTTCTCTCTGTAATTCAGAGTTCTGACGGTGATGGAGTTCTGTCTGCTTCCTAATATTTCACAGTGCACCTCTTCTCTCTCTCTCTCTTTAGCTCCTGGTGTTGGTCTGCAGTGTTATGTTGTGCTACAGCATAAAGAACAGCGTGCACTATTCGCCAGCTCTCTTCTACTGACCTACAAATACAAAACATCATCTTTTATCATTATCATCATCATTTCTCCTCCACCTTTGGTTTCTCCGCCCAACATTTCCTTCTTCACACCTCTTCCCCTCCCTCTTTTTCTCTCCTTTTCTCTTATGATTGTCTCTTCCAAACTCGATCTATCAGATTCTCCGTCCATCTCCAATCAACTGCTTTTCAACCCCTCATCATCATCATCTTCTTCTACACCACTTCTCTTCATTCTTCTGTTACTCCTTCATCCTGTCCCGTCTCCATTCAGGTCCTCTTCAAAGTTTACACAAATGGAGAAAACATTGAACAAACAGCAAGGAGCCACCATGGAGGACTTCTTCGTTACACACACACACACACACACTTGTGTATATTTTACATTTTGTAGTTTAAATGATGTTGAATTTTGGATTTACTTTATTTTCTCTCTTTTTTTCTCAGACAGAATTCCATTAATCACAGTCCTGAGAAATACATTCCCAATAACATTACACACAAACACACACATATACACGTATCTATTGTCTAGATAGTTCCTAATCAGGGTCACAGGGACCTGCAGGAGGTGTGTTTGCATTCTGTTTTGTTTTTTCTTTCCGCATCTTTCCGGTTTGTTTCTCCAGATAGCTGTAGTGGTTTACCATTTTGTTCTGTATTAATGTTTTTCTTACATGAATAAAGTTGGGAACATTTTAAGGTGTGTGTGTGTATATGTGTGGACAGCTGCCAGATGCTGAAGTTCCTCTAAGGTGAATGCAAACACTAAAGAAAACAAAACAGAGAACTAATCCAACATTAAACCCTGAACCCTGCACTGTAGCCTGCGCTGCTTGTGGGTTTAACAGAAAGTTGTGGGTTCGGTTTGGTTCCTGGACAATTCAGGGCCCATGATTTGGTTTATCCTTCTTTGTGTGTCTGTCTATCCAACTATATCTGTGTCTTTGTATCTTTTTGTGTTTTAATGGAATATTTACTCGTTGAATCTCGTTGAGTAAGATTTTACATCACGTCTCCTTCCAATTCTGTGGTGATACACACACACACACACCAGAATTATTGGAACAGCCTGCAAACTGGCCATTTTTTCACTCCTTGAACCCAATCCCATTAGGGTTGCACAAGCTAGTGCATTCTTAGTGCCAGTCCCAATGCCGGATAAGTGGGTTAAATCTTGGATTTTGTTAGGAAGGGCATCCAGTGAGAAACTGCACAAAATCAAATATGTGGATCACAAAACAGAATTTAATACTGGATCAGTCGAGGCTTAACAACCACTGGATCGGTTGGTTAACAACAACCGCCACAGGTACTGTTAGCCAACAGGGTAAAATTGGGCTACTGTTAGTCAAAGGAGGAGAAAGAGAGGAGGAAGACGTCTCAGAGACTGTGGGGGAAGCAGAAGTGGAAGAGAGTGGAGGTTAGATTGGGTACTTTAAATGTTGGTACTATGACTGGTAAAGTTAGAGAGTTATCTAACATGATGGAGCTTAGAAAGGTGGATATGTTGTATGTTCAGGAAACGAGGTAGAAAGTGAGTAAGGCCAGGAACACTGGAGGTAGATTTAACAAGAGATTGGAAGCTGTAAAATGGTGGCAGAGAATAGTTTAGCTAAACATCATTGGATAAACATCAGGTCTGTAGGATAGCTTTGAAGGTTAGGAAGGAGAGGAAGAGAGAGGTATGACAGAAAAGAGAATAAGACGGTTGAAGCTGAAGGAGAAAGACTAGAGGGAGATTCTGGGAGAAGGTCAGTCGGGCTGGGCAGGGATGGATGATGTGGATATGGTGGAGCTAGAAGTGGGTAGGATTAGTAAGGCAGAATTGAGAGCAGCTATTACGAGCTTGAGTGGAAAGGCGGTTGGACCAGATGACATTCCAGTAGAAGCGTGGAGATGTTTAGGAAAGATGGCAGTGGAGTTTATGACTACATTGTTTTACAGGATTCTGGAAGGTGAGAGGATGTCTGAGAAATGGAGAAGTTTTCTGTTACCAATTTTTAAGAATAAGGGAGATATGCAGATGTGCAGTAGCTAAAGGGGAATAAAGTTGATGAGTCACACTTTGAAGTTATGGGAAAGAGTAGTGGAAGCCAGGCTGATGGAAGAGGTGCCCATCTTTGAGCTACAGTATGGTTTCATGCCAAGGAAGAGTACTACAGATGCAATCTTTGCTTTGAGGATGTTGATGGAGAAGTATAGAGAAGGCCAGAAGGAGTTGAATTGTGTGTTTGTGGATCTGAAGAAAGCGTACAACAGGGTTCCAAGAGAGGAGTAGTATTGTTTAAGGAAGTCAGGTGTAGCAGAGAAGTATGTGAATGTGGTGCAGGAAATGTATGAGGGCAGTGTAACAACAGTCAAGTGTGCAGTAGAAATGTCGGACTGGTTAAAGGTGAAGATGGGATTGCATCAAGGATCAGCTCTGAACCTTTTCTTGTTTGCAGTGGTGATGGACAGTTTGACACATGAGGTCAGACAGGAGTCTCCATGGACAATGATGTTTGCTGATATTGTGATTTGTGGTGAGAATAGGGGACAGGTTTGAAAATCGAGAAGGGGAATGAAAGACAGTAGGAGTAAGACAGAGTACATGTGTGTGAATGAGAGGGAAGGCAATGAAGTGGGGAGGTTGCAGGGAGAGGAGGTGGTGAAGGTGAAGGAATTTAAGTACTTAGGGTCAACAGTGCCAAGTAGTAGAGAGTTTGTTACAGAAGTGAAGAAAAGAGTGCAGTGGGTGGAGAAGAGTGTCAAAAGTGAATACACATGAGTAAAATCTAAAGTGTATAGGACTGTAGTGAACCTGCAATGTTGTGCGGTTTAGAGACAGTGACATTGTCCAAAACATAGGTGAAGGAGTTGGAGGATAGACAGTAGGAGGAGCTGGAGGAAAGACAGGAGGAGGAGCTGGAGGAAAGACAGGTGAAGGAGTTGGAGGTGGGAGAGTTAAAGACGTTGAGGACTCTGCCACCTGTCTTTTGGACAATATCATTTCATTGGGTGTGACGAAGATGGACAGAATTAGAAATGAGTTTATTAGAGGGACACCGCATCTAATGTGTTTTCGAGACAAGGTGAGAGAGGCTAGGTTGAGATGGTTTGCACATGTGCAGAGGAGGGACACACCTCTCTCACTCACACACACACACACACACACACACACACACACACACACACACACACACACACACAGTTTTTTAATTCCCTGCCGTAAATATAAATTAACCTGCAGTTAATCTCCGTTCAGGGTGCAGCTGGGGTTCAGTGTTTATCCACTAGAGGTCGCTGTTTGGGTTTATAAAAACAAAGCACAGATTCAAAAAAGAAAGAAACAGACACGGATTTACACCCCAACACACATATACACACACACACACACACACACACACACAATAAACACCAGGCTGGGCGGGTTACAGGGAGGCTGCAAGGGTGCGGTGGTGAATCATAATCGTCTGCATTGCTAGGCAACCACAGCAGTTTTCAAACTTCAAGAAAATAATAAGAGTGAGACACACAAACACAAAGGCAGACAGAGAGAGACAGAGAGACATACTGACAGACCAACAGACATACAGACAGAGACAAACAGAGAGAGAAAGACGGACAGAAAGAGAGACAGACAAAGAGAGAGAGAGAGAGAGAGAGAGAGAGAGAGAGAGAGAAACAGACAGACAGATAAACAGACAGATAAACAGACAGAGAGAGAGACACAGACAGAGAGAGAGAGAGAGAGAGATATATATTTCCTGGGGATCTGTGGAATATAAGCACTGTGGAATTACAACGCACAGTGGTTTCTTGGTGGAGCTGTGATTCGAAGCTTTCTAGTATCAGTCCAACACCTTAACCACCAAACCACCACTTCGCTCTACATCCAGTGTTAGTGAGATCCTTAACAAAACCTTTTCAAACACTCGATTCACTGCTGCTCAATTCCATCCTATTCTATTCTATTCTATTCATTTAATTCTATTCATTTAATTCTATTCCTTTATTTCTATTCATTTAATTCTATTCATTTAATTCTATTCTCAATCTATTCATTCATTCATTCATCTTCTTACCCGGTTATTCCCGAATCCGGGGTCTGCTGCGCCTATCCCAGTTCCCCTAATCACCATAATACTCAACATCCACCAAATCACCATAATACTAAACATCTATGAGTCACCATAATACTCAACATCTTTGATTTCCCCTGATCACCAAATTACTACAAATCTATTAGTTCCCCTGATCACCATAATACTTAACATCCACCAGATCAATATGACAGCATATTCCTAATTTTAGTAATATTCCTAAGGTGAAAGAATGAAAGAATGCTTTGTTATTAATATTATCTATATTGGTATTAAATTAAAGATTAGAATATATGATCACAATGAAGTCTTTGACTGTTGCACTTGATGCCACAGACAGACAGACAGACGGAAAGACAGACAAATTGTCTAATGTTAAAGTGTGATCAGAAAACCTATCTCTGGCTACCTGCTACCTCTATTTTTTCTGGATTTATTACCAGGAAGTTGCTTAACATCTAGTTTCTAATGTCCTTTACACATAATTCCAGTTTATTTAACTGAAATGTATAACTGTGTGGGACCAGGCCACACTTGGACCTTACTGAGGTCACATCCTGCTGTTTGGGGGCTAGAAAGGCATTACCATACAAAGGAAAAGACTCCTTTGCTTCTGCCCGAAGAGAACAGGGGACACATTATTGTTTCCTATTACAGAAATGGGCAACGCTGCTTCCACAGTAAATGTTACACATACAGGGCCTCAAAAGGAACCACTACATTAGGAGTACATTAGCGAGGGTGAAGAGGAACGCTGGAGACAAGCTTTGCTCTTTAGTCTTACCCACAGTCACTCTAGAGGAGACAGGTTCCATCCACTGGTTATAGTACCTGGAAAATGTTTTGGGAGTAGCCCAACTTGCAGTTCTACATACATCTGCATCTGAGACACCCTTTGTCTGAGCTGGACCAAAGCAGATATCAAAAGAGGATAAGGAGGCAGTCTCCTAGTCATATTCCTCCTTGATTCCTCCTTGAGGAATATGACCACCAGATTGTATGTCCTCACCAGCCTTATGGAGCGGGATCTGGCGTGGATGATGGTGGCAGATCTCTTAAATCATCCCCCACCTGAAGGTTCCATACCTCTGGACATGGTTCGTAGAATGTGCTCCTTCTTGGGAAAGAAGGTCCCTCACTGTCAAGGCCAAATTAATCCCAAATCAGCTTGACTGTCTGCGGGTGGAGCAACCAGTTTTCCCCTGAGGGAGCTCTGTTGTATGTGCGTCCGCTACACACTTAAAGTGAGACATTAGAACAGGAGCGTCAGTGGGACAGTTCATGTTGGGTGTTTCAGGATAAATTGAGAAAAATGTGTGTGTGTGAATATGATGAAGATGATGATGATGTATTGCATTTGTAGGTCAGTAGAAGAGAGCTGGTGAATAGTGCATGCTGTTCTTTATGCTGTAGCACAACATAACACTTCAGACCAACACCAGGAGCTAAGAGAGAGAGTGAGAGAGAGAGAGAGAGAGAGAGAGAGAGAGAGAGAGAGAGAGAGAGAGAGAGAGAGAGAGAGA
>JAOTRA010099351.1:0-11290 GCA_026260255.1 Pseudolaguvia tuberculata
TATATATTTGCTTATCTGTCTTCGGTTCATGCTTCAGTTCATGCTTCGGTTCATGAATATTTATTGTACATGGACAATGTGGCCATCAAAAGCCATAGCTGTTAGTAAAGGAAACTTTTGCATAGATGCTACAACTGAGGTGAAAAAAAATTCATAATCTAATAAAAAGGGAAGTGGCACAAGAGCTGCTATTGATGCTGTTATATGTCCACATCTATGAGATAGGTAGGATGTTGGACAGTTCAACCCATGTTACTCATGAGACAAGACCAATGTTTGAACCACTCTGACTTGACGCAGGGGGGGTTTGATCTCTTCTCTCCTTCTGGGTTTTATTGGTAACTTGAGGTGTGTAAGTGAGGTCTTAACTGACTAACAAGCTCTGGCAGTCTGCCATTCTGTCTGCACTGGAATATAAATCCTTAGAAAAGAAATAAATAGAGAAAACCTTGCAACCTAGAAGTTTATAAAACCATTTATAGGCAAACAGCAGCTCTCTTTCTCATCCACATCAAATGAATACGTCCTAAGAGATGGCTAAAGATTTGGTTTAATTTAACATATGCCCTGTTTTTAAATAAACAGTCATCTTAATCTAACTTTATTTGATTTTTTCAAGATTTACATTATAAAGCGATAAATAAAGCTCAGGATATTGATATGTTCTTTGTAATTAGTTTGATGGAAACTTCTCTATCCAGGAGCACCTTTACAAGAGAGTCTGCAGTCAACATGGAAGATGCCTTTGTTCCTCATGTAGAGATGGAGATGGGTAATTTCCTGTTCCTTTTGACTTAACCTGACCGTCCATGAAAAACAGAAAACTGTAAATCTTCAGTTTCTTTTTAAAGCAGGAGGAATAATGCTGCATTTTTTAAATCTTCAGCTGGAGGACACGTTCGCCTTCTTCTGCTTCAGTCTCTCTTTCTGCAATGGAATATATATATATATATATTCATGAAATGGTAGTATAATAGAAACGTAGTATGATGACTGGATCTGTGTGTTTTTTATCCATTGTAAGGGTGGTTCTCATAGCTATAAACAAAAATGACAACCCTCGCATCCATCCATGATACACAGATGTGTTTTACCTTTTAAAACACAAACAAGGACAACAGTGGAACACAACCTTCATTTGTCTAAAATGTCTAAAATATATACTGCGCCGTTCAGTGTTGTACTGCACGATCCTGAGGTCATCCTCCACCTGCAGACGATTTTGGTATTTATTTTTGACCGCTTTCAGTTTTGAAAACCGCACAAATGCAATAATTTAACTGCGTATCTGATAGCTGAGAATGTTCAGTCATTAATCAACCAAACCGAAGGCAGAGAGCTATAGAACTGTCAGCTATACCAAGTCAAATTGTTGATTATACACAGTACAGCATATAAGGAAATGCTTTTTATGAAACCTAAACAAAAATAGAAATACATAAACAGCAAACTTAAGGTCCACCTGTCCTGTTCAAATTATAAATGTTATATAGTAAATTAGTTGTAATTAATAATTTAAACAATTTAATTGCTATATATTTTTCAATCACATTACACCCCCCCCCCCTTCCCTGAGAACCACTGGATTATAAAAATGTTTGTTTCATACCAAGCCACTGGCATTGGCCTTTTTTGTCTCCACTTTCTTCTCAGCTGTTAACTTTTTGACATTCTGCTGGGCTTCCTTCAGTCTGAAACATTGAGGAAATAAAGAAATAAAGACAGTGTGAGATTCAAGATATGTGACCATGTAGTTAAAAATGTGTTGTTGAATTAAAATGTTAATATTGATTAACTGGAAATAAATGTAGGGTATATCAAATGTAGGGAATGTTAACATCTATTTCTACCCCAAAATAGTGCATATTATATTAATTCAATCAAATTTATTTTTGTGCATAATTTAATAACCTTCTCTTAGTTCCACTGATGAAATAATGTAATAGTACAGCATACAAAAATTCTAGACCAAAGCTTCCATATTTGAAGCAACAGTTTGGAGAGGAACCACATGTGCATCTGATGGTTAGCTGACCATAAACCTTTGACAATATAGGAAATTTAAAATGTGTTTTTTATATAAAACTAATCTTCCCAAGTAATATCATTCATTCATTCATTTATTCATTCATTCATTTTCTTCTCTCACTTCTTCCCGAATCCGGGGTCACGGGGGTCCCAGCACACATAGGGCGAGAGGCAGGGGTACACCCTGGACGGGTCACCAGTCCATCTCAGGGCAACACATAGACAAACAATCATTAACACACACATTCACTCCTATGGACAATTTACAATCACTAATCCACCTAATCTGTATGTTTTTGGACTGTGGGAGGAAACCGGAGCACCCGGAGGAAACTCACGCAAGCGCGGGAAGAACATGCAAACTCTGCACAGAAACATCCCAGCCCAGGATTCGACGGGACCTTCTTGTTGTGAGGCGACTGTGCTATCCACTACGCCATCGCGCTGCCCTCAAAGTAATATCAATGTTGTTGTTTAAATCATTGTCTCATTGTCATTGAAATTTGCAAGTAAAAAAACTTGCATAAAACTCCAGAAATATAGAAATTTGTAAAAATCTAACCTGAAATTATGGGGGAAAAACCTTAGAAAGGTAAAAGCAAAAGTTTTTAAACCTCTTTATGCAGATTGATTACATTTGTCTCATTTTTTGTGGTGGTTAGCACGTTCACCAGTTCTGCGTGGGTTTTCTCCTGGTACTCCAGTTTCATTCCACATTCCAAAAACATGTACATTAGTTTAATTAAGGATTCTAAATTGCCCATAGGAGTCAATGTGAGTGTGTGTGATTCTTTGTCTGTGGCCCTGCGATGGACTAGTGACCTGTCCAGGGTGCACTTCTGCCTCTCACCCTATGTGTGCTGGGATAGGCTCCAGCAGATTAGGGAATAAGGAGGATAGAAGCTAAATAAATGAATTAACTTTGCGTATTTGATGATGATGTTCCTCTGTTATTATAAAACAGTATTATATATAATTATAATATATAATTAATTGATATGAATCTTTCCCAAGGCTCGAAATAATTTGAAATAGCTGCTACATGAAAGGCCCCCTGATTTTGAGATTTGTCCCACCCTAAAAATAATATTGTAAATTATGCAGACACTGTCTAGTAAATAAATTTTTTTGTGTGTAAAGTAAATCAACACAAAAATAGGGCAAAATGCATTTAAAGTTTTCTTAAATGTCTGGCTGCTTTCCTGTTACCACACACACACACACACGCACACGCACACGCACACGCACACGCACACGCACAGGGAGAAGTGAAACTTCAGTAACGAGGATGAAGTGATTTTCTCTTTAATCCAGATGAATTTTTGGATGACTCCGCTATGTTTCAGTAATAACATTAACACAACGTTTACACTGTAACAAGTACAATAAGTTAACTTTGCAAAGAGCTCACAGTATGTTACAAATTGAAAAGGAAATCCACTAACTATTCGGGATTCATCATGTTGCTGTCAAGTGTAAGCAAATATCAGTGACTTTAATGGGCTCACCAGCGCCATATGCCACTCAGTGGATAAGTCTGCGTGTAAACTGATCTAGCATTACCTTGGTGTTTTTGCTCAATATGATATTAAGTAGGGCGGCGCGGTGGCGTAGTGGATAGCACGGTACTCCGTTTTCCTCCCACAGTCCAAAAACATGCAGATTAGCTCAATTGGTGATTCTAAATTGTCCATAGCAGTGAATGTGTGTGTGTGAATGGTTGTTTGTCTATGTGTTGCCCTGTGATGGACTGGCTGTCAAGGGTGTACCCCCGTCTCTCGCCTAGTGTGCGCTTTTTTTTATAAAGCAGCAGACCCTCGTGACCCTGAATTCGGGAATAAGCGGGTAAGATGATGAATTTAATTATTAATAATCATTTGCTCTCGATCAGTAGTTTTAAATAGTGAAACCACATTTGACACACTGAGTATTTTCCTTATATATATATATATTCATATCTTGTGCAAGCGACGAGTTTCTGTTACCTAAAAACACAAACCCAATCATTAACAAACATTCATTCTAAACGGCTGCCACATTTTCACATCCATAAAACACAAAACTAAATAAATCTGGAACATCCTGCATTTATACAAATAACAGGATACATCACTAAAGTTTATTTTATTTATTATTACTAATAATAACTACTAATAACTACTAATTATTACTTTTAATAACTACTTCATTCATTCATTCATTCATTCATTCATCTTCCTGCATATTCCCTAATTGGGGGTCACAGGGTTCTGCTGGCGCCTATCCCAGCTCACATAGGGCGAGAGGCAGGAGTACGCCATGGATGGGTTGCCAGTCCATCGCAGGGCGACACATACACAAACAACCAGTCACACACACATTCATTCCTATGAACAATTTAGAATCACCAATCAACCTAATCTGCATGTTTTGGATGGTCGGAGGAAACTGTAGTACCCAGAGGAAACGTATGCAAGCATGGGCAGAACATGGGGAGAACTTTGCACAGAAAGTCCCCGGCCCGGGAAGCAAACTTGGGACCTTCTTGTTGCGGGGCGACTATACTAACCAATACGCCACCGCGCTGCCCAATAACTACTTAATAATTATAATATATATTTTTAATGAACTCCTCTTAAAATGTAGAAAAACATGGTTAATTATAAACATGGTTAAGTATTGTTAATGTCCATTACAGGACTGAGATCTTCTATACTGACTGACTTCTTCTATACTACTTTTACTTGAACCTGTTTTATATAAGCAGAACAGAGAGATTTTGGAGGAGATGGGATGTGAAAACTTGCCAAGTAATTCTGATACTTTTGTACTCGTACTTTAGTAAATATTATAATAAGTACTTGTACATTTATTTGAGTATGATTTTTGTATACTAAGCCCGAGGCCATAAAGTATCCTCTCAGAATTACTTGGCTAGGATCTTAGTTTTAAACATATCCCCATGTTATGAACCTAGGTTCAGCCTAGGTTTAAACAGTGGTAGTTACTTTTTATTTGTCTATATCGTCTGCAAATTTGAGGCTCAACTGAGTAGATACAATTGCAAGCGGGGCTTAGAATCTGGCATGTGTTAAGGGGCTCCATTGCTTTGTTGGCTAATTGAAAAGCAGTAGCCGACGGTACTGAGGCACATGAACGAGAGTGTGAGAAATTTAATGATGGTAAAGGTGTAGGGTGAGCATTAAACTTCAATAATGTGTTAACTTCAAACAATAGAAGCAAAGTTCAATCTTGATTATAAACATTCATGTAGTTTGAACTGCATTCATTCCATTTCAGTCATCAAACTATTTGTGGAAACTATTTGTTTCAGACAGTGAAATGAATACTTTATTTAATTAAAGTGCTTTTTGTGTATCTTAATACATTAATCCTTTTTTTTTTAAAATTGTTACTCCATTTTCAGGATGAGCGTAACAAGAGACAAGACAAGAAAGAAGTCATGGGGCATATTTGTGTCCTGTAAATCTCATGTCTGATTGCTCACTCAGACCCGCATAGATGCCCTTCTAACGCAACCCTCCCTTTTTATCTGGGGACCGCCACTAAGAATGCACAGGCTTGAGCAATCCTAATGGCTGGGCTGTATAGGTATATTCCATACAAATAAACATTATGTTCATTCTTGAACATAGAAGAAAGTTAAAAAAACAACAACAACCCAAGTAACTGGCTAAAGCAAATGAACGTAGATACTTTACCTTTGACTATCAAATGCTGTTTACTTACTTAAATGACAGAGAATAAAACGCTTACATCAACCAAAGAGTCTGAGGACAGTATTCATGCTCACCTTTCCTGGAAGATGATCTTATTTTCACGTTTCCATACGTTCTTGAAATCATTGCAGAACTCAAACCATAGTAAAAAAACATAGTCAGGTGAGACCTCCTTCTCTCCAGATTTTGGCTTGATCCTAAAGTAGGTGGCCATTTCCTTGAAGCTAGGAAAATAAGAGAGTGAGGGTTGGACAAGAAAGACCCCATTGACTGAACAGAAGAACAGACTCACTTATCAGACATCATTATTTCTGAGATAAGAGATTAATATAGAGTGAACAGGGAGAGTGCTTGTTATGGTACGTGAGAGTTTTTAACATTATGATAAAGCACAAAAGACCGTAGATCATTCTTCAGTCAGCTGGAAGACTGGATTGGAAACTGTAACCTTATAATTCAATATGAACGAGTTTGTGCCAATATTTCATAGTTCTTACATCTCTAAAACTAAACCCCAGGGTATTAAAAAACTTGGTGAAATGTGGATAATTCACTTGTAACTGAACCTGATGTTTCCCAGTGTTCACAGCAGTGTTCCACAAGCTGCAGACACCACACTCTGTTCAGCAACCTGCTTTGATTCAGACATTAAAATTCTTTTCACTGCTGTCAAGCCTGCCTTATTGCCATCCATGACTCAGAAGGCTGCATGGGTGTCCACAATCCTACCCTGACCTCCAGAAGGATGGACCAAGCACAGTGTTACATGTTGAGTCCTGACTTGCATCATGCAATTGCCGAGATGATTCCCAACTTTCTAGATGCTGTGCAGCATTTAACCATAAGTCGTTTTGTTATCCTGGGAGTTCCATGGCCATGCAGGTCTACTACAACTAGTCAGAACCTTAATTTTATTGTCTTTTTAAACCAACACTGAATTTCTGGTCTATTTTTTCATTGGATCCCTTTATTTTCTGGACAAGGAATACACACATCATTGCGAGTCAGGAACAAAACAGAGCCCTTCACTTTATGAACTGTACAAACAAACCTCTCTGTTTTTGTTAGTTTAAACAGTAAAAATGGAAATCTCTTTCATATTGATATTCCTTGCCCTGAAAAACTGAACAAAATGCATAGACAGCCTGGTTTAGACGATACCATATGACCGAAACACTTTTGATACCTAACTATTACAGTTATATGTTTTTTGCTATTTGCTTAATGTCCTTTTCTAGATTTATTACTATAGATCTTGCTATAATAATGTTAGTTCCAATAGTAATTGTGAATTCAGGCACTGATGATATATAAGGAGCTCTGGGTTGCAGTCAGAGTTTCAGTTCATCCCAAAAGGTGTTCAGAAAAGGATGAGTCAGAGTCAGATAATGTTCCATTCTTACCATAACACACCTTGCTTTGTATACACAGGCATTGTCAGGCTTTAACAATGTCTGGTCCTCTGTTTAAAATAATGCTACATTATCAAGACATCCTGGACAGCGGTTTGTTAAGTCAACATTTCCACTTCACTTTTTCAAGTAACTAACATTATTCATAAATCTGTTTGTTATTAAAATGTTACAATATTGTCCTGATAAAAACCATCCAAACTTTTAGACTGCTGATCAAAATCTGTCACTGCAAATCTAGCACTGCCCTAGAGTTAGTGACTACTCATTTACTTTATATACCTTAGATTTGGATCTGCCAAATGATAGAAATGTAAATAGGGAATAAGATTAATTTGGAAAAAACTGTTAGTAGATGCAAAGATCCACTGCTGTGCAGAAGATTTTTAGAAAGCCACTAGTCAAGTGGAACATTGTGACTAATTGTAAGGCTGCTGACCAAGCTCCGCCCCTCGCGCAGCGTCAGCAGACAAAGCTCCGCCTCCCACAAAGCGCCACCCACATGCGTAGCGTCGTCGCCCTGGCAACCTATGACGTAATATTTAAGGCGGTTATTGAAGTAAAGTACGGCGTTAGTGACAGTCTTGGTGATAATCTCAAGTTCTTGAAAAGGTTGGCTTATGATCGCATTCTGTGTTGTTTTGCATATCTCGCATTGTATATATTCTTGTCTTGTTTATAGTCTCCGTCTGCGTGTCTTAGTGTTTTGTTTGTTCACTGTAAATATCTCTGCACTTTTCCTTAAAATAAATAAACCCCTCACTCTTCACTGCATTCATGGATCCGGCTCTCTTCTCTGCCATCACCGCATCGTTACACTAATGGGCATCTGTTGGGCTGTGAAGATTGGATAAGTCAAGGAATTTCTGTGAAGCTGAAAATAATGTCATCTTGTTCAGCTCATAATGATTTTTGTTAATGTAAAGCTACTCTAAATCATTAACGCAATAATCAGAACAATAGATTTCAAGGATGCATGCATCCGAATATCCATCATCAGGTTTGAGGTTTACTTTTGGGGTGAAGCATTCTAATAACATGTCCTTGCTTTTGTTTTCTCTATGTCATTCTGTCATCTCTGGTTCTTATGCTACTCCAAGCCTCTGTATATTAAATTTCATAGATGATTCGCTATTTGATTTGTTCTCACATTCATCTCTCATGCTTTCCACATCTTGGACCATTACAGCACTTGTTGAAGTGATCCTAGAGACCTAGAAGTCTCAGAAAATATTAAGTGACAAATGGCAGCAACATACATCGTGAAAACAAATTCAAGGGTTTTTCTTAAAGAAACAATTCAAGGTTTCATGCAGTTCCTTCACAATGGAAGGACAACTGGTTACAAGGTCCGGAACTGGGGATAATTATTAAGACAGATGCTTTTCTCACACGCTGGGGAAAAGTCATAACTGGCCACTGCTATAAAGAGCTGTGGAACAATACTCATCTTTTATAGCACATAATTGTCTGGTGATGCTAGCAGTGTTTAAAGCATTGAAACTTCCAAACAACACTTGAGTAGATGGAAAGACAATTCACCCATCCTTCTTATTAAAATTACAATCCTATTTATTTGCAATTATATCTAAGATATATTTTGACTATGTTTGCCCTTTTTTATAGCACACAGGATAGTCGATTGCAAACTGATTTTCAAGTGCAAATGTAATCCAGATGCCCACTGTTTTTAATGCAATCTAGTGTTTTAAAATGAATTAAAATGAAAGCCACCTTTTAGCACATGGTGCTTCTTGCCCTGTTGTATCCTGCACCTCTGCTATAGGATCTGGGTGAATGCCCACCCAGATCCAGGCGTTTTAGTGTGCAGCCATATCAGTCACCAACATGTCACATTAACGAGGTGTGTTCATGGGAAATTGAGTCCTAGCACTCAATCAACCTCTGGTCTGGTTTAAGGACTACATTAATGGTGAATAAAAATGCTTTTCAGTCGCTAAGGTCTTTTGATCAATATTACTCAATTCAACACCTTGTGGAATCACAAATGGTAACTTTATGTTGTGAGAAATGAACACTGACTAGAATGATCAATGATTTCAACATGTTTTGGTCTAAATGATGATCAGAGACAGCACTTTGCAGCATACAAAGTGCAGCATAGATGCCTTCTCCTTGATTTATGGATTAGTTCTGCCTTTTTCTATCTACTCTATTGAGTTCTGCATTGTATTTGTTGTATCTAATTGTTGGAAAATAAATGATTTTTGTTTGTCATTCTAAGTATAATTTCCTCATTGATGCCTCTATTGTAAAACTTGTCACCTGCGCATCAAAGGTTTTTGCATAAATCACCTACATGGGTAGCTTAGTGGTAAAGGCAATAGACTGAAAGACCGCTGTTTGATTTGATACCTGAAAGACCGGGATTCGCTGAGATGGACTGGCGACCTGTCCAGGGTGTACCCCCGCCTCTCGCCCTATGTGTGCTGGGATAGGCGCAGCAGACCCCCGTGACCCCGAATTTGGGAATAAGCGGGTAAAAAGATGAATGAATGAATAAAAAACCGGGATTCGATTCCCAGATCTGCCAAGCATCCGCAGTAGGCCCTTATCCCTCAATTGCTCACTTGTGTGAGCAATAAGTTTTAAAAATGTTAGTCGCTCTGTATAGGAGTGTCTGCCAAATACTGTAAATGTAAATGCACTAATGTAGTTAGAGCCAAGTGGTAGAATAGGGACATGTTTGATTCCCAACACAAATTGCTCTAAATTTAAGGATAATATTAGCAGAAGACATAAATTAAAGCATTAACATAATTAGCTGTATTAATAAGTCCTTTACATATATTAGCATGAATCACCACTGTCGTACAAATGTACAGCATCAATCTTACAAGATGCTAAAAATATCCTGCCCTTGCTTTCTTCCATCTATTCCTAATATGTTACAAACACTTATGACTAACAATCATCTCTGTAAATAATACTGTAAACACTGTAAACGCTAGACTCTGTTAATAACTAATGGATAATTGTACCTTTTCTGGGCAGCAGTGAGGTGATTATCTTCATCTTCATACTTTGCTTTTGCTAAAAAAACAAAAAAACAAAACAAAAACCCAACATCAGAAATAGTCAACCTAAATCAATGGTGCACCGACAATATTTCTGGAATATGTTGTATATTAAAAAGTTGAGGAAAATTTGAAATTTTGGTACCATAGACTCCCCCATCCACTAAAAATGAAACTAATATATACTTTATAATTGGAATGATAAGGACAGAGGGTTTTTTTAATGTATATGTAAACATTCTAAATTATAGGGTAGATGATGGCTTAGTGGTTAGGGGGTTGGACTAATACCAGAAAGACCACCACAATGGACCCTTAACCCCCAATTGGTCAGTTGTGAGTCCTTCTGGTTAAGGTCGTCTGCCAAATGCTGTAATTGTAATTGTAAAAGGACAATGTTCATCTAAATTACTTCCAACCAATCACAGTAAAATGCACAACTACAATTTGGTTCAGCAGAGAGAAAAGTAGGCAGGAGTATAAGGAGATGAGGCAGCAGGTGAAGAGGGAGGTAGCAAAAGCTCAGGAAAAGGCGTATGAGGGGCTCTATGAGAAGTTGGAGACTAAGGAAGGAGAAAAGGATTTATACTGGTTGGCCAGGCAGAGAGACAGAGATGGAAAGGATGTACTGCAAGTTAGAGCAATAAAGGATGCAGATGGAAATGTTTTGGCTAGTGAGGAGAGTGTGTTGAGAAGGTGGAGAGAGTATTTTAAGCAGCTGATGAATGAGGAAAATTAGAGAGAGAGAGAGAGAGAGAGAGAGAGAAGGTTAGATGATGTGGAGATGGTGGAGCAGGAAGTGAATAGGATTAGTAAGGCAGAAGTGAGTGCAGCTATTAAGAGGAGGAAGAGTGGAAAGGCGGTTGGACCAGATGGCATTACAGTAGAAGTGTGGAGATGTTTAGGTGAGATGGCAGTGGAGTTTGACTAAATTGTTTAACAGGATTTTGGAAGGTGTGAGGATGCCTGAGGAATGGAGAAGGAGTGTTCTGGTACCGTTTTTTAAGAATAAGTGGCCATCTGTGAGCAACAGTATGGTTTTATGCCAAGGAAGTGTACCACAGATGCCATCTTTGCTTTGAGGATGTTGATG
>JAOTRA010099367.1:0-11290 GCA_026260255.1 Pseudolaguvia tuberculata
CTATGCTAATATCCGTTTCTCTATGCTAATATCGGTTTCTCTATGCTAATATCCGTTGCTCTATGCTAATATCGGTTTCTCTATGCTAATATCCGTTTCTCTATGCTAATATCCGTTTCTCTATGCTAATATCCGTTTCTCTATGCTAATAGCCGTTTCTCTATGCTAATATCCGTTGCTCTATGCTAATATCGTTTTTTCTATGCTAATATCCGTTACTCTATGCTAATATCTGTTTCTCTATGCTAATATCGGGTTCTCTACGCTAATATCCGTTTATCTATGCTAATATTGGCTTCTCCATGCTAATTTCGGTTTCTCTATGCTAATATCCGTTTCTCTATGCTAAAATCCGTTTTTCTATGCTAATATCGGTTTCTCTATGCTAATATCCGTTTCGCTATGCTAATATCGGTTTCTCTATGCTAATATCGGTTTCTCACTGCTAATATCCGTTTCTCTATGCTAATATCGGTTTCTCTATGCTAATATCGGTTTCTCTATGCTAATATCCGTTTCTCTATGCTAATATCCGTTTCTCTATGCTAATATCAGTTTCTCCATGCTAATATCGGTTTCTCGCTGCTAATATCGGTTTCTCTCTGCTAATATCGGTTTCTCTATGCTAATATCAGTTTTTCTAAGCTAATATCCGTTTCTCTATGCTAATATCGGTTTGTCTATGCTAATATCGGTTTCTCTATGCTAATATCGGTTTCTCTATGCTAATATTGGTTTCTCTATGCTAATATCGGTTTCTCTATGCTAATAGTGATTTCTCTATGCTAATATCGGGTTTCTCTATGCTACTATCGGTTTCTCTATGCTAACATTGATTTCTCTATGCTAATAGTTGATTCTCTATGCTAATATCGGTTTCTCTATGCTAATATCGTATTTTCTATGCTAATAGTGATTTTTCTATGCTAATAGTGGTTTCTCTATGCTAATAGTGATTTCTCTCAGCTAATAGTGGTTTCCTCTATGCTAATATCAGTTTCTCTATGCTAATAGTGGTTTCCTCTATGCTAATATCGGTTTCTCTATGCTAATAGTGGTTTCCTCTATGCTAATATCGGTTTATCTATCCTAATAGTGATTTATCTATGCTAATAGTGATTTCTCTATGCTAATATTCGCTTTCTCTATGTTAATAGTGATTTCTCTCTGCTAATAGTGGTTTCCCTCTGCTAATAGTGGTTTCTCTATGCTTAAAGTGATTTCTCTATGGTAATAGTGATTTCTCTATGCTAATATCGAATTCTCTATGCTAATAGTGGTTTCTCTCTGCTAATAGCGCTTTCAAAATGCTAATCGTGGTTTCTCTATGCTAATAGTAGTCTCTCTATGCTAATAGTAGTCTCTCTATGCTAATAGTGGTTTCTGTATGCTAATAGGAATTTCCCTATGCTTATAGTAGTCTCTCTATGCTAATAGTGATTACTCCTTCACTCCTTGTTCTTGTACTGTATTAGCCATTGACATACGTCCATAAATATATTCCTCCTTTTAGTTTATTTGCAACAAGAGGATTGGGCGCTCCTTACAACTTTCTGTGAAGGTACCATGACGTTGTTTATGTATGTGCACCTGCTAACCAGCTCCAGCACTTGATGGAAATAACATTTACAATGGAAGAAATGTTTTTTAAGTCCAAGATTTGCATTTACTTCTAAAATTCTTCTATTTGCTAACAAAGTTTGCCGGAATGATGTAAATGTTATTTCTGGATGAACTTTTTCTGGATGAAACCCTTAATTTTAGAACCTGCTGGATTGATTTTGCTGGATAAACTGGGAAAATCCATGAATATTTCTGGCTTAATGCTGTTGTAAGCGGCAGCCAGGGTCTTCTATACCCGTTTTTAATTAATTGAGTGTCAGGAGGGTTTGTTGGAGCTTATCCATGCTCTTCAAATGGGTGAAAGATTAGGAGGGGTACACCCTGGAAAGGTCACCAGTCCAGCACAGGGCCACACACTCACATATCCTGTACTGAACAGTAATTTAAAGTAAAGAGAAACAACTTTTGCAGCCCTGGGCCAGGGAACTTTCTGTGCTGAGTTTGCATGTTCTCCCCGCGCTTGCGCGGGTTTCCTCTGGGTACTCCAGTTTCCTCCCACAGTCCAAAAACATGCAGATTAGGTAGATTGGTGATTGTAAATTGTCCATAGGAGTGAATGTGTGTGTGTGAATGCTTGTTTGTTTATGTGTTGCCCTGACCCGTCCAGGGTTTATCCCCGCCTCTCGCCCTATGTTTGCTGGGATAGGCGCAGCAAACCCCCGTGACCCAGAATTAGGGTATAAGCGGGTAAGAAGATGAATGAATGAAGTTAAGCAGCTAAACACACGTGCATTACTTTTGGTCTAAGCGAAAACTACAAAATATGATGTCATATGTTGATGTTTGGATATAGAGCATCTCAAATAATTTGTTTAGGATTTTTTCCCAGTTTATCCCATCAATAACACTTTCTCATCTCCTCCTGTTATTAGTTTGCTCCTACTGGCTTCCTCATTAGTAGGCTTTTGCTTCGTACCTTTTTCTTTCGCAATAGAGACATGGTATGATAACTGTTACATGGTATGATCACTCTGCCTGGCTTGCTAGTTGCGTTACCTTGCCAGGCCACTAGAGGGCAATTTCTACAAAGATTCTTTTTTGCATAGTTGTTTTGCCACTATCCGATGTTTAGTGTAAACTAATCACAGACTAACACTGACTTGCACTCCCAAAAGTTATCTCTCACACCGTGTCCTTTCATTCTGAAAAATAAACATGGACGACACTGAAGGCACCAATTATATGTTAGTCAATCCAAATTGAATTCCGACAATAAACGCATCGGACCGATGTGGGATTTTATAGCACGTATGAAAGTGGAAGAAATCGGAATTGAATAGATCAGATTCCATCAGATTCCATTCATGCGGGTTACACATGAAATGATAAGAGAGACAGATCTGAGTTACATGCTAGGAAAAGCATTTTTCATTTCATTTTACAAATCTGGAAGCCCGCAGCGTGTCTTCCTTCAAATTTTCTTCCTTCTCATTTTAATTACTCCTGCTTTATATTCCATAAAATGCCCCTATCATGAACAGGCTTATGTTTATCTCGTTTTTAATCTGACCTCATCAATAAAATAATGGATTCATTCTCCATCGATTATCCCAACATGCAAACAACTAACTTGTGAACTAAATAATCATCAGGACTCTGATTTCGTTTCTCTTATAGATTCCCACTCATCACTCGTCAACATCTAATGTGAGCATCTCCTTTGAGCAGCATCAACTTCAACACCTTAACAACACCACCCCTGAAGGTAGGTTTCCTTCTGACTTTCAGAAGCTTTTTTCCCCCCAATCTGTTTATTATTAGCAAGGTTGATAGTCTGCCATGTTTATTTTACCACGTTAGATTTTTCTTTTGACCTTTACCAAAGAAAGATATTAATTAGTTCTCATTAGATTCGTCTATAGAATTTAAGACTTGAAGAGAGTTAAAGTCACTTTAAGTGGATTTAACCTCACTTATCTTCTTTACCCGCCTATTCCATAAATGGGGGTCACAGGGTTCTGCTGCAGCAGATTCTAGCTGCAACTAGGAAGGGTACACTCTGGATAGTTGACTAGTCCATCACACAACACACACACACACACACACACACACACACACAATGCTTTGGCCAATTTAGAATCACCAATCAACCTATTGGACTATTGACTATTGATCACCAATCAACCTATTGGTACTATTGGACTATGCCACCCCTTAATAAACTCTTTTAAATCTTTTTTTTTATTTACTTGTGTTTGAATTAAATATATATATTGGGATTTTCTTAAATTTTTTTAGGAACTATATTAAACATACTTTTGTATGTTTACTTTCCCTCTGTTGGACCTCTCACAGAATCTTAATGGTTGAAGAAAATTTGAAAGAACGCAAAATTGACATCAGATCCATATGTGGTTCCTTTTCAAACTGTTCCTACAAATCTGGAAGCCCACAGTTGGAACTAAGAGACTCCAACACTGTTCCAGCATGACAATGATCCTGAGCATAATACCTCTGACCTCCAAGATCACATACTGGGTTATTATTAGAGTGAAAAAATACACCAGTGTTCCACACAAAGTCCTGATCTTACCACCAACTGAACCCCTTTGAGATGAACTGGAATGTTGACTGACCGTCCCCAGACCTCCTTATCTGACACTAGTGTCTGATCTCACTAATACTGTTGGAGCTGAATGAAGGGATATCTCACATTCTGTGAGGACCATGAGTTTGCTCCTCCCACCTAGTTAGCGTCTTTGTTCCAGATTTGGTTGCCGGGGCGATGACGCATTATTTAAGTTAATGCGCCGCTAAGTACGGCGCAGGTTATTGTTATGTGTACACGTGGTTCTGTTGTATGTATATTGTGAGTGTGTTTATTGTTAGTTGTATTAAGTAAGTAAGTAATCGGAGCTATGGTTAAACCCGTTCAGAGATCTGGATGATCTACATCCTGGTTCATGTTCTGTTTATATAAATATCGTGATTCTGTTTATGTTTGTTTATTTCCGATTGTTTACGTTCATTAATAAAGCGTGATTACCACACCCATGGATCTGTTAAACTTCACTACGCTACATATTCAAGCAAAACATTGGACTGGAAGGCTTTACTAGAAGACTGGAGCTTCAACCAATAGCAATAATGGGAATCAATCTGAAAGATGTTGTTTAAAATCATGTGTTTGTGAAATCCTGCTCCTGGAATAAATCTTCTTTCTGCTGCAGTTAACGGAAACAGAAATCCTCCAGCCGCTATCATCGTAGAAAAGTACAAAGTGGGAAAAGTGATCGGCGATGGGAATTTCGCAGTGGTAAAGGAATGTGTTGAACGGTAAACTGGTTTTGTTTTTATTTTTAGAAAACATTTCATACGGTTCTCAACACTGACTCCTGTGTTAGTTTTATTGATTTTTAATTATATCGGGCATAAAATGATAAACATTTATTCATTCATTTATCGTCTTATTCTCTAATTCGGGTCTGGGGGGTTTTCTGGAGCCTATCACAGCGTACATAGGATGAGAGGCAGGGGTACACCCTGGACAGGTCACCAGTCCATCTCTGTCTGTCTGTCTGTCTGTCTGTCTGTCTGTCTATCAGCATGGTGGCTTAGTGGTTAGCACGGTTGCCAGGGTTTTCTGTATGGAGTTTCCTCCCAAACTGAAAACAACAATGTACATTCGGTTGATTGCTGATTGCAAATTGCCTATAGGAGTGCATGTGTGCGTGGTACTGTGATGAACTGGTGACTTATCCAGGGTCTACCACTCCTGTCTTTCGCTTTTTCAGGGAGCTCTAGCAGACCCCAAATGACCCTGAAGGGGAATAAGTGGGTATAGAAGATGAATGAATGAATGAATGAATGAATGATAATAATACATGTGATGTTTGTTTTCAGGTCCACTGGAAAGGAGTTTGCCTTAAAGATTATCGACAAGTATAAATGTCGAGGCAAAGTGAGTCGCAAGCTTCCTGCCTTTTTATAGATAAATTATTAAGAGAACTGGCAAGAAAACAAAAGAGAAAATACAAGAAGAGATACAAAGACTATGAGCAATATTATGTCATCTATCAACTGTAAAGCACTGAAACTAAACTTTTACAAAAGTGGGCATGCGACTTGATGAGGCTATGTTTGGTTGTAGTGTATAAAGATTAAAGAGAAAGTGGTAGCTTGCATGGGTTTCCTCCTCTGTGCAGAGTTTGCATGCGCTTGCGTGGGTTTCCTCCAGGTGCTCCGGTTTCCTCCCACAGTCCAAAAAACATGTAGATTAGGAGTGAATGTGTGTGTGTGTGTGAATGGTTGTTTGTCTATGTGTTGCCCTGAGATAGACTGGTGTACCCCCGCCTCTCGCCCTATGTGTGCTGGGATAGGCACCAGCAGACCCCTGTGACCCCGAATTAGGGAATAAATGGGTAAGATGATGAATGAATGAAAAGGCAAAAGAGGCCAAAACCCCAGCAGTCATCCTGCAACTAATAAAAACAATACAACTAAAACCTGCTGTATTTTATTATTCCTATTACAATAGGATATCAATCATAGCAAAGAGGCAGCTATAGTACCACAGCCCTGGAGCAGAAGGAGTGAAGGGCCATGATGGGGCTTAAAAACTCCAATCTTAAAAACCAAGACTCCTGATTTACTCAAACCGCCACCACTACCCTGTATATGCATGTCTGTATAGGAGACAATAAAATTTACAAATGAAAAATGAAGATGGCAGCACAGTGGTGTAGTGGTTAGCACGTTTACCTCGCAGCATGAAAATCCCAGGTTCAATTCCCAGATAATGGGTCTTTTTGTATGGAGCACATTGCATGTTTTTCCTGCGCTTGCGTGGCTTTACTCCAGTTTCCTCTCAAGGTCCAAAAACATCTACTCTAGGCTGATTGGTAATTTTAAATTGCACAGAGGAGTGGATGTGAGTGGCCCTGTGATGGACTGGCAACCTGTACAATGTGTAACCCTCCTGCCCTTCTGCCATATGTGCACTAGTAAAGGCTGTAGCAGACCCCTGTGCCCCCGAATTAGGCAACACGCAGGTATAGAAGATGAATGAATGAATGATGTAACATTTTGTCCAAGTCAAAGCATTGTAGGGCCTTGCTTAGGGGCCCATCAGTATCAGAGAAGTGCCACGATCAGGGGCGGTGTAGTGGCGTAGTGGTTAGCATGGCCGCCTTACAACAAGAAGGTCCCGGGTTCAATTCTCACAGTCCAAAAAAATGTACATTAGGTCGATTCTAAATTGTCCATAGGAGTGAATGTGTGTGTGAATGGTTGTTTGTCTATGTGTGGTCCTGTGATGGACTGGTGACCCGTCCAGGGTGTACCTTTTTCTCTCGCCCTATGTGAGCTGGGATAGGCACCAGCAGACTCCCGTGACCCCGAATTAGAGAATAGGCGGGTAAGAAGATATATATCGAAGAAGAATAATAGAAAAGTCCATAATATCTTCCACTTGTTTTAACAGTAGTGACCTGAGATATGAATGAAAAGATAGATGGGTGGTGTTAAATCTGATTCAGTTCTTGACATGAGTCGTGTTCTCTCAGGAGCACCTGATCGAGAGCGAGGTGGCCGTACTGAGGCGGGTCAAACATCCCAACATCATAATGCTGATGGAGGAAGTGGACACGCCGTCAGAACTCTATCTTATTATGGAGCTAGTCAAGGTATGTACTGGACAGTAATGCCCAATTTCACGTCTATTTTATAGCCCTACCCCTTTTCCCTTTTAGAGATAAACACCCTACCTCCTCCAACCACCACCACCAGCAATTCCCCTGTTTATCAATTAAACATTTACATTTACACCCTTATCCAGAGCGACTTACATTTATCTCTGAGCATTTGGGTCCCATAGTGGTGGCTTGGTGGTGCTGCGATTCGAACCCCGGTCTTTCTGGTATCTGTATCGGTCCAACACCTTATCCACCAAGCCACCCTTCCCTGTGCCGTAACAAGGTAAATTCCTGCCAATAGACTTTTTTTTTGGCAGGAGTCATAAGGTAACATCAGGTGCAAAATGATTCGTGTTGGACTAATACCAGAAAGACCAGGGTTTGATTCCCAGCACCACCAAGCCACCACTGTGGGCCTCAAAGCAAGGCCCTTAACCCCTGATTGCTCAGTTGTAAGTTGCTTTGGATAAGGGTGTCTACCAAATACTGTAACTGTAACCTCCTGATTTGTCTTGTCATGTGATCTTGATCCTTTATGTGGAATTATATATTATGAATTCCTGTCATGTGACTCCCCTGTCCTTGTGATGCGTTATCATTGGTTAGTTTGATCATGTGCTCGTCATTGTTCTCAGGTGTGTCCTGTTTTCTGGATCTCTGTTTATAAAACAACCCTAACCCTTCACATAAACCCGTGGACCAGAAGGGTACGGCTAAGGGATCGAGTTAGCATTGAGGCTATAGTTACTACTTTTTGCACCACTTTATACCACTTATACCACGGTTAAGGGCATTGGTTCTTCTGGCATCAATCCAACAATTGAAATAAGCTACCACTTCCCTATATTATTGTATTTTACAATACAAATGATATCGCAATGTCATTTTCTTTCCAATATCATGCAGCGTTACTAAAACTACTATTTCATTTGTAGCAATAATAAAAGAAAGAGCAGGAGGATTATAAGGAGCTTTAAGCAGACTCCTGACTGTGGTAGCCGTAATGCTACGACAATCCATCAAGCGGTTCGGCTTACCAAAGTCGTTGCTTATCAAAGTCACAATAAAACATTTTCACTGATTTTTAACACCCTGTACCACATAAAATGGGTTCGAGGTCAGTAAACACAACCCGAATTAATACATAAGGTGCAGCGCATTAGAAGACACACTGTCCATTTTGGAGAAAATTAAAGGATTTGAAGTGCCTTATAGCGCAAAAAATACTCCTTGACTTTGGTGGTGAGGTGGGGTATGCATGGTTTCCTCATAAAAAGGTTCCGGGTTCAATTCCCAGGCAAGAGATATTTTTGTGCAGAGTTTGCATGTTCTCCCCACTCTGGTTTCCTCCCACTGGCCTAAAACATGTTCATTACATTGATTGGAGAGTCTAAATTGCCCGTAGGAGTAAGTGTGTGTGGTTGTTTGTGCATATGTAGCCCTGAGATGTATTGGCAACCTGTTCAGGGTGTACCTCTGCCTCTCGCCGTTTGTGACCCCAGCAGAACCCTGTAACCCAAAATAAACAGGATAGAATATGTCTAGTTCATTCATTCATTCATCTTCTGGCCCGCTTATTCCCTAATTCGGGGTCACGGGGGTCTGCTGGTGCCTATCCTAGCGCACATTGGGCGAAAGGCAGGAGTACACCCTGGACGGGTCTCCAGTCCGTCGCAGGGCAACACATAGACAAACAACCACACACACACGACATAAACTTTAAAAGACTCATTATAATATGTCATAGTGTACAGTACAATAATAATATCTATTGTCTTCAGGAGTACAAGGGTCCAGTGGTGTTTTTGCATTTTCATGTACACTGATGATGTCACAGATGATGAGCAAATTTTCTGTCTGCAGGGTGGAGACCTATTTGATGCCATTACGTCCTCCATGAAGTACACAGAGAAAGACGCCAGTACCATGGTAAAGAACCTGGCCTCTGCCCTCAAATACCTACACAGGATGAACATCGTCCATCGGGACATCAAACCCGAAAATCTGCTGGTACCTAACACACATTCACAATCTAATGCAATGCAATATACTGACACGAGCCGCTCCAGATATCCGTATTCAGGTGTAAGCCTGATGTGTAAATACAAGTTCAAAAGTATTGGTACATCCCATTCATGTGATCATCCTTCCAGGTGTAAATCCTTTGACTTTTTTTCTTATGGAGTAAGTATAGAAGAAATGTACAGATGTTCAGCAGACACACCGATGTGCTGGATTATTGTTCTGGTTATATATGGTTAAACTTTCTCACAATTAACTGATTAATTGTCTTTGTTTTATAGAAACAAATAACTATAGTTTTGCACTTTTCTTTGGTTAGTGGTGGCATTAGTGGTCTCTGGAGCGCCATCACTGACCCTAAGTATGATTCACCTCTTAATACCACCTCATTATTATAGAAAGCATCAATGCATTACAATAACAGGAAGATCTTTATACCGCCATATAAGATGTTGAGGAAAAAAGCCTAGAAATAATTTTTACACGGTGTGTGTGTGTGTGTGTGTGTGTGTGTGTGTGTGTGTGTGTGTGTGTGTATGTTTGTGTCATATAGGTCTGTGAAAATCCAGACCGTACAAGATCTTTGAAGCTGGGGGACTTTGGTTTAGCAACAGTGGTGGATGGTCCACTGTATACTGTGTGTGGCACTCCGACTTACGTGGCCCCAGAGATCATAGCAGAGTCCGGGTACCGTTTTCCACATGTCTAACCAACACATCTCTATAAGATTCATACACATGCATGTGTTTATTCCGTGTTTATTAATGCATTATTACATAATAATACACCGTCTACTTTGCTTAATCTGTGCTGCTTGTTTTATCCTATTTCTCATAGGTATGGTATAAAGGTGGACATCTGGGCAGCAGGTGTGATTACCTACATCTTGCTGTGTGGCTTCCCACCTTTTCGAAGGTACAATACACACGCAAACACACACACCCACTACACACACGTACATCTTATTGTATCATTTTAATACAAACGTACAAAGAGTACAGATTATAGATTATAGTTGAACAGGTATGCTGCAGATGTACAGATGTTTCTTATGCTATAGATATACAGATGTGTTGCCTATGCCAGTTAATAGGGATGTAAGCTACATTTCTTTCGGTAGTTGTACAGTTGTGCTGCATAAAACAGATGTATGATATTCCTCAAAATTTAAATGTATTTGTTCGGAATGATACAAATATATTGTACAGATGTGCTGTGTACTAAAATATAATATTTTAGTTTATTCAAAAATAATTAATTGATAATTAATTGAATTAGTTACATTTAAACTGTGTTTGTGTTATAAATATTTATCTGCAGTGGTCCTTATTGTCTTTATTGTCTTTATTGTGTGTGTGTGTGTGTGTGTGTGTGTGTGTGTGTGTGTGTGTGTGTGTGTGTGTGTGTGTGTGTGTGTGTGTACAGTGAAAATAATGTGCAGGAGGAGCTGTTTGATCAGATCCTGCGAGGTCATGTGGACTTTCCTTCTCCGTACTGGGACAATATAAGTGACTCAGTGAAGGTGAGATTTTATCTACTACATCCATAAATTTATCTTCTTACCAGCTTATTCCCTAATTCATTCATTCATTCATTCATTCATTCATTCATCTTCTAGCTTGCTTATTAACTAATTCAGGGTCACTGGGGTCAGCTGAAGCCTATTGTAGCACATAAACCGGATACACTCTGGACAGGTCGCCAGTCCATCACAGGGCCACACAAACGAACAACCACACATACCTATGGGCAATTGAAAGCCACAACGTAATGTACATGTTTTTGGACTGTGGGAGGAAACCGGAGTACCCAGATAAAATCCACACAAGCTTAGGAAGAAGCTTCTGTCGATCTATCTCAAACTCACACACACACACACACACACACACACACACACACACACACACACACACACACATTGTCTGTGTGGATATCTCACTTTGTGTGTATCTACCCCACCATCAAGCTGCTACTGCTGGGCCCCTGAGCAAGGTTCCTTAATGGGCGTAAGC
>JAOTRA010099402.1:0-11286 GCA_026260255.1 Pseudolaguvia tuberculata
TGTTTGTCTATGTGTTGCCCTGAGATGGACTGGCGACCCGTCCAGGGTGTACCCCTGCCTCTCACCCTATGTGTGCTAGGCTAGGCGCTAACAGACCTCCGTGATGCCGAATTCGGGAATAAGCGGGTAAGAAGTTGAATGAATGATAAACATAACTAAACTAAGTGCGCTTGTACTTCTCGGATTTTTCTGTAGTTATTCTTCCACCTCCAGAGGGAGCGCTGTTTCTCTGAAGCGCGTGCACGTTTTTATGCTGCCGAGGTTGCCAGTGCTATCGGATACCTGCATTCTCTCAACATCATTTACAGGTTAGACGTTTCCTCTGCCCTTTCTTCTGAGCTTCCTCTTACAGTTTTACAACATTGAAACCATTCCTGATGTTTTTCAGAGATTTAAAACCAGAGAACATTCTGTTGGATGCTCAGGTGAGGAACTCCTTTCATTTATAAAGAAATGATTGAAAAAACTCTTATATAAACCTGATTCCTGATCTGACTTTCATTTACATCTTTTTAGGGTCATGTGGTTCTGACAGATTTTGGTTTGTGTAAAGAAGGTCTGGAACCTGAGGCTACCACCAGTACGTTTTGTGGGACTCCGGAGGTGAACAGCAGCATCAGTATGTGGTCTTTCTTGCTCTTTGTGAATTTTTACGAGACTTTGCTCTTTTGGTTTCAGTATCTCGCTCCTGAGGTTCTCCGGAAGGAACCGTACGACCGCACGGTGGACTGGTGGTGCCTTGGTGCCGTGCTATATGAGATGCTCTTCAGTCTAGTGAGTCTGAGTGAAAAATGCACTCATTCATTTTATACGTTGATCATACATAACAATAATCGATGTGACCTCCAGCCTCCGTTTTACCGGCGTGACGTAGCAGAGATGTACGACGCTATTTTACACAAACCCCTTCAAATACCTCCTGGCAAATCTGATGCGGTGTGTCACCTACTGCATGGACTCCTGCAGAAAGACCAGCATTGCCGGCTGGGGGCCATCGCTGACTTTGTGAGTAACACTAATACATTACCTCCATCAAACAGGATGGATATGCTGTTGGACTGCTATTTAGAAGATCATGGATTTGATTTCCAGGACCACCAATATGCCATTAATGGGTGATTGTAAATACACAGAGGGATAGATGTTATGTAGAAGTAGTGTAAATTATCTGCAATCAACTGGAATTATTTTGTTTAATGAATGCCGCTAACAGTGTTTGTTCGGGTGCTTGCACTCCCATTCTTTCATAAAGCCCCATTTAGCAGATGTTTTTATTTAGAATATTGGTAGCACAGTCGCCTCACAACAAGAAGGTTCCGGGTTCGATTCCCGGATCGGAGATCTTTCTGTGTGTAGTTTGCATGTTCTCGCTTTGCTTAAGTGGGTTTCCTCCGGATACTGTAGTTTCCTCCCATTGTCAAAAAACATGTACATTAGGTGGACTGGTGAGTCTAAATGGCTCATAAAATCCCAGCCATTAGGGTTGCACAAGCCAGTGCATCCTTAGTACCGGTCCCGAACCCGGATAAATGGGATGGGTTGTGTTAGGAAGGGAGAATGTTGAATGACGCGGGGTGATCTGCTGTGGCGACCCTCTAACAGGAGCAGCCAAACGAAATCTTGCATTTATCTCATTTTATTATTTAATCTAAGGAAATTGTTGCTGGGTATCGAACCCATGATGTTCTGATCAGCAGTCCGATCCATTAAACTACTGAACCACCACTTAAGATGTGTGTCTATGTTTTGGTTTTTAGTTGGAGATTAAAAATCACATTTTCTTCAGCCCCATTAACTGGGATGATCTTTACCACAAACGTCTCGCTCCACCATACAACCCTAATGTGGTAGGCAACAAACCATCCACTCTAACCCTAACCCTAACTCTAACCCTAACCCTAACCCTAATCTTATACATCTTCCATACTTTTCATCAGATAAACTGAACTATAATGCAGATTTTTAGTCATCACTTGTTCTTCTGTTCTCAATGACTCTTATCCCGGTTTCCTCACATCCCCAGAGAGGTCCAGCTGACCTCCAGAATATCGATCCAGAGTTCACACGAGAGATGGTGCCAGGTTCTGTGGGTCGTGCATCCGAGCTGAGTGCCAGTATGGCCACCAGCAGCTCCAACGCCTTCAGCGGTTTCTCCTACGTGTCCAGTGAGAACAGCTTCCTCTAAAGGAGAAATCTCTGCTGAATGGAACTGAACCAATCCTTCTTCTACTACCAGATGAACCACTTGACCTCGAATCCTGTTCAACAGTAGACGGGTCTGTGTGCGGACTGGAGACTCTCCACTGCGTTAAATACCAGAGTGTATGAGAGATAAACTGCATTTTTCTTTATCCTGGAAGTGTTTCTCATTTACTTATATTTTATCTTAAAGATTCTATGACCTAATGTGCGCCACCTTCAGGTTTTTTGGAGAATCATTTAATAGGTATAATTCTCAGGGCGGATAATAGGAATGACATTAAATACTTAAAATCAGGGGAAGAAATAAAACTGCTTAAAAGTAATTATTAAGATAGTAAGATTATTATATATTTAAACATAGAATGAATATTTTAAAAAAAAACATGGGTCTGATATGAGCAATGAAATTTTTTAATTGCCTTGTTTTTAAAGATGATATAAATGACAGAATAAATACAAATAATTTTTTCTGTATTATAGATGTTTCAGCAGTTTTATTGTGTGTGTGTGTGTGTGTGTGTGTGTGTGTGTGTAAGATGTTCAATGAGTTTTTCCTATTAGCAGGTGAAACCTCCTGAAGCTTGTTTCTAGCATGCAGGTACACACACACACACACACACACACACACACACATACCATGTGTTAGATGTTTGTCTTACACACACTCTCAGCCATTTCTTCCTGTGTTTGGCTCGGACCCTCATGATTTTTGACTCAGTTACCCTTTACACATTAAACATTTCACTGGTACCCGGACGGACGCAACCACCAGTAGTGCTGATAACCGATCTGCTGCAACACATCAGCATTTTGCAACAAGCAATACTGTCTGAGTTACACATTCGTCTAGAACATCTAGAATATATGTTTCATCATTCAGTTCCTCCTTCAGTGGAATGAACGGAGATCCTGATTTAACCCCAGACCTTCTCATCTCAACATTAGTGTCTGATCTCATGATCCAGGACTATTGGATACAGTCACATGATCTAATCTAATTTTAAACCTGAATAGAGAACGGAGGGAATTAAAAGAGGAAGAGTGAAACTAACATCTGGACTAGAGTGTCCAGTCTGCCTCAAGACTTTTCATCTGTTCGGTTCCTAGAATGGAATGAACTTCCCATCAATGTCAGAACAGTAGAGTCACTGGCTGTCTTCAAAACACCTTGCCCTTCTCTCTCTCTCTCTCTCTCTCTCTCTCACACACACACACACACGTTTTTTGGGATTGTATCTATCAGTAGTGAAATATTCTAGGTTATAACTATAAGCACTGCTTGTATGTAGGTTGCTCTGCCAAATGCAGAAACTGTAGTGTGTGATGGGAAGGTGTTCCAATACTTTTGAACAGACAGATGGATGCCGTTTATTTTAATGAAAGGTTTTCTGATTTTATTGTGGCTATAATGTTTATGAACATTTCCTGGTAAATGTTCATTTAACATTTAAAGAGTTTCCAAAATGGCAGCATGGTTGCACCACAATTAAAAGGCCCTGGGTTCGATTCATAGGTTTTCTCAGAGTACTCCAGTTTCCTCATACAGTCTATTGTACATTAGGTGAATTGGTGATTCTAAATTGCCCATAGAAGTGAGAGTGTGTGTGGTTGTTCGTCTATGTGTGGCCCTGCGATGGACTGGCAACCTGTTTAGGTTGTGTGCGCTGGTTCGAAGATGAATTAGAAGATGAATGAATAAATGCAATATAAATCATAAAAGTCATGACGACATGTTACCTTTTTACAAATTCCACAGAAACATTTGAGCTTCTTGTGGATTTTTAATTTTAAGTCAAATAAAAAAATAACTAATCCGTCCAGAATTAGTAGAGTTTTACGACTTCTCCTGTTTACTTCACGGGGGGGTCTGCTGGTGCCTATTCCAGCACACATAGGGTGAGAGGCGGGGGTACAGTCTGGACAGGTCGCCAGTCCATCACAGGGCCACACATAGACAAACAACCATTCACACACTCATTCAATCCTATGGACAATTTATAATTGACCAAAACTATATGTTTTTGGACTGTGGGAGGAAACCGGAGTACCTGGAGGAAACCCACGCAAGCGTGAGAAAAACATGAAAACTCCACACAGAAAGATCCCCGACCCGGGAATCGAACCTTGGACCTTTTTGTTGTGAGGCGACCGTGCTATCCACTACGCCACCGTGCTGCCCCCTCCTGTTTACTTATTGAACAGGAAACTGATCAGAAATAAAACAACACATGATCACAATGTTTAATAAACTGATCAATACATCATAAAGGAAAAAATCTTTGGAAAAGTTTCACATAAAAATAACCGAGAAGATCAAACAGAAAATCAGAATTAATGTAATTCAGTAAAATCAGGTATATACAAGTAAAAAAATGCCAAACATAAAAACATAACAAATCTAAGAATATATATCAAAAAAAGGTACTTTTAAATCTGCTACAAGATTTTAACATGAAATAAAATGTATGTTGATTTTTAGTGTCTCATTAAAATAAAAAAGTACAAGATTAAAGTCAAAATGACGAGAATGTTAGTTGCTAAAGTAATAATTTGAGAATAAAGTTGTATCTATATGTAGACTGTTGAATTCTGATTGGTTGGTGTGTGTGAGTGTGTGTGTGTGTGTTTCTCAGTGGAAGATAGAGACGTGTTCATCAGTCAGATTAATGGACAGAAACAGGCTGTAATCATATAAAGCTATGACATTATTAATTACATACACATTATTATTCTTTAGTCTCGGAATTTCGACATGAAACTACTCAATTGTGTGTGTGTGTGTGTGTGTGTGTACCGTTTGGTTTTAAATACATTACAAATAAATATGTGTGACAGAACAGAGAGATTAAATCTACTATACAGTCGGATTCAAATAAAACAAAAATAATTGACGTAAAATTTTACACATTTCCAAAAAGGTTTGTTTAAAGAATAAACAGATCTTCATTAATTATTGACATCATAAACTAAACTGATAAAACAAACAAACATCCAGTAAAATCTGCTAAAACACGGACAAGTCAAGAGCCAAAATGAAATGAAATAGATTTTTTTTCTTTTTTTTTTTCTTTCTTTCTTTCTTTCTTTCTTTCTTTCTTTCTTTCTTTCTTTCTTTCTTTCATTCTTTCTTTCTTTCTTTCTTTCTTTTTCTTTCTTTCTTTCTTTCGCAACAGGAAATAGATTATACATTTTCTTCCTGTTTCCTGTTCCATTAAACACAAATGTTCTAGAGCAGGGGTCGAGAACCTTTTTTCACTCTGAGAACCATGAAAGCAAAATATTTGGAAATTTATTTCAGTTACAGCCATATAATATATTTTTAGACTGATTCAAAAGGGGACATGAGCAGTGAAAATCCAATGCAATCATCAAAAGAGCCACACCCGGCTCGCCAGCCCTAGGTTTCCGACCCCTGATCTAGAGTAGTGTGTGAACAAAGTAAACGTTAACTAGATTTTTTTGTAACACTGCATCATCTTCAGCTTGACAAATCAGAATCCGGCGAGACGAGAATTTATTGCTTCGATCTGCGTGATTCGGATCGTCTGTGCTTGCTCATGAGTCGGTTTCTCATTCCTCGGTTCTCCGATAAGGCTAAAACAAGCGGAAGTAAAATATTGCGCGGCTCCTGAAGCAGTCACTCGACTCTGACTTCCTGTTAAAGTGCAATCACAGCTTCCTGTTTCTCACAGGACTGAAGGAGATCCTACATCCAGACCGTCGACACGGCATGATATACATTCACTAAAGTATCAGTGTGTGTGTGTGTGTGTGTGTGTGTGTGTGTGTGTGTGTGTGTCACCTTCCAACGTTCCTCGAAATAAGAGTTCATTTGTTCAGTTTCCATTTTTCAACATTCCAACACAAAGACACTGTAACTCTCAGATGTCCATCAGGTGTTTTTCACGCTTTTTTAGCTTCACAGTATCCCATGATGACGGTTGTCTCTTTGTTCTCTTCATAAATATTTCTGTGAAATAAAAAAAATGATCTAAGAATCTAACATAAATCAATATACAGTAAATTGAAATAAAAAAAATGACACTACAAAAGTAGTATTAAGAAATTGTCTTTGCTCCTTAAGACATCTCACACATACACACACACACACACACACACACCTGCTCAGGACCCATTGGCATCCTGCCCATCATGCCCATGCTTATTTGCCCCATGTGACCAGCGTTAGCGCCGTTCATCATCATGGAGCCATAGGGTGCGGCGGAGCTCTGCTGTGCAAACGCCTGCTGCGGATACGAACTACACACAACACACAAGTCATTCCAAACAATTCGTATGACTAAACAGAGATCCGGCGCACATCTGCTCCACTAGTTAAAGAGATATTTCTGCTAGCATGAGATGCTCCACCTGCTTCGTGTCATTCCTCCCTGCGACCACCCCTTCATGTCAGGATTCTGGTACATGTGCGGGTGCTGCTGCATCATGGGGTTTTGCGGAGGCCCCATACGGCTTGGCATCATAGCATTGGGTGGACTGGGTCCTCTGGTGGAAGTGAAAGTAGGTTCGCCCTGCTGACTCATCCCTGTAAATATAAAAGTCAGAGATAAAGAAGAAAACTCTGATTTAGAACAAATCTGCACAATGTGATATTTATCCGTTACTTACCGTAACTTCCTCCGAAGCCAAACTGCTGCTGCCCCGGCTGTCCCATTCCTGACCCCCCCATGCCCTCCATCCCTGAGGGGGCCATGACATTTGGTGGAGGACTGAAACCTCCACCTGCAGCCTGCTGCTGCATCAACATCATCATCCGGTGCCTCCGCATCTGTAACTCTCTGTTCCGCTGAGCCATCATCTGAGCATTCAGGAAACCCGTCTAACAGAGAGAGAGAGAGAGAGAGAGAGAGAGAGAGAGAGAGAGAGAGAGAGAGAGAGATCTTTTAACACTCACAGGAGTCAAAAGTTCCGTTCTGGATTATTGAGTTAAAGAAGAGTGGCTCCTCTAAAACCCAGTGTCCTGGTTCATGGATCTTTCTTTCTAGTTTGAATACAGTTTTCCACAACTGCAGCATTGACTGGTAGCATTGAGTGTGAGTTCACAAACTAACCTTTCTCCGAATCTGGTACCTGACATCCACCAAACCCTCTCCATTACCGAAACAAACTGTTTGTACAGTTTTGGAAATAGCCTATCAGGTCTAGTCCATGATAGAGGCAGCTAAGTTGTTTCCAACCACAACTCTCCCTCAATGACTTATAGTGGTAATCTCCCTGTCCAGTTCGACAATTTGGAAAACACTTTTTCCAACATTCTCTTTGGAAAAGAGATTTTTTTTTGTTGAAATTCTTGGTGCCATAAAAACACCAAGATTTCCAAACTGTCCCTTTTCTAAATCACTGCACAAATTGGTAGTTTTGTAGGGTTAATTCTCTCCCACTTACCAATTACAAACCATTAACTATTTTTGTTAAACCTGTGGCATCACCCGTAATAAAGTGTGTAATGTAATCAGTATAAACTGGTACACACTCCTCGATTCTGCTATTTACACCTTTACCATGGTTACAGTAAGACGTTACTGTAACCCCCCAATCACAGCAAGTTCACCAAACCCAAATATTTCGAAGGCATTAAAAAGGTCCCACCAGAGTTAAGGCTTTCCTCTGAGAACACTGTCTGTCTGGTTAAACCAATTCCTGCTGCTCACTAAGTCAACTAAGGAAGGAGTCTTAGAATGGACTACTCAATAGCTGGACCAGCCCCTGCCCTTCTTCATTGGAAAGAAAACTTGTGTAATCCAGTGTCTAAGACGTGGATGTGGCACAGCTGTTGAATTAAGGCTAAAATTCACCAAACAGGCTATGAGTAATAAAAAGGTCATTTGGAATTCCTGAAGGCACAGAGGTAGCAATCAAAACCTTTAGAGAATCATGGGTCTGCATTTGGTTCTGAGTCACATGGTCAAAGAAAAGATAGAAGAGGATTGTAGTAACTAGTGCTCTGGGCTATAGCCCCTGTTAGCTGATAAATGTATTAAGGCATTAGCATGTGAAATATAAAAAAACAGAGATAACCTTTCTTAACTTATTTAAAACAGGATAAATTGCTAGAGCGTACAGCTTACCACAGAAAGAACAGCCCTGTGTGATCCCTCTGTATGCTTGAAATTTAGCGCATAAACCACTATTATACTTTGGTAAACTCTCAATGTCACGCATGGCTAAAAATTCTGAGTTGAACCCAAAGGGTCAAATCACCTTCTACAAATATTTATCCTCAATCCACTAAAAATTTTTTTTTCTCCTTTTGTCACCAAAGCAGATTACACCCGTGATCCGCACATTCAACTTGCCTTGTTTTTACACTTGATGTCCTTCCTAACGCAACCCACCTGGGCGTGGGACCGGTACTAAGGATGCGCTGGCTTTTTATGGGCAATTTAGACTCACCAATCCGCTTAATTGGACTGTGGAAGGAAACTGGAGTACCCGGAGAAAACTCACGCAAGTAATAACTCACAAACTCCGCACAGAAAGATCCTCGACCTGGGAATCGAACCCAAGGAATTTTCTTGTTGTGAGGTGACCGTGCTAACCACTACGCTACTGCGCCTCCCCCACTGTTTAAGCCCAACAGCCTGGAAATGTCCATATTGTCACAAATTAAATACAATTTAACGAATCAGGTACACAGTACGTCTGGTCTTGGTGAATGAGCTTCTCGGTTACCTTAGTCAGTCTCGAAGCTAATCACTTTTGAGAGCAGCTTGCAGTCAGTGTGCAGTAATGAGTCCTCTGGACAGGTTCATAAACCTTCACAATCATCAACTCCCCAGCTGGCGAATTTCATTCACAGATAATCTCCTGATTCTGCAGAGCATGTATATATATATTTTCTGTCCATTTTTACCTCTATGACGTCAGGTCATTCACTTTGGCTTTGTTTGCTTGCACCCTAAACTTCCACTGGTCTTCAAATGCTTCAAAAGAGTTACAAGTTTTAGCTTTGGAGTACTTGTGACGATGAGCAAGTTCTGTTGGATTATGGTCTGGACTTTGACTGGGCTATTCCAACACATGAATATGTTTCGTTCTAAACCATTTCATTGAAGCCTTGGCTTTATGCTTAATGTTGTTGTCCTGTTGGAAAGTGAATCTCCGGCCCAGTCTCAAGTGTTTTGCATACTCCAACAGGTTTTCTTCCAAGATTGCCTGGTACTGCTCCATCCATCTTCACATCATCTCTGACCAGCTTTCCTGTCCAGAGCATGATGCTGCCACCACCATGTTGCACAATGAGTATGGCGTGTTTGGAGTGATGTGCAGTGTTAGGTTTCCGTCACACATAGCGTTTTGCATTTAGGCTAAAAAGTTTAATTTTGATCTTACCAGCGCACCTTCTTCCACACGTTTTCTGGGTCACTCACATGGCTTCTGGCAAACTGCAAACAGGACTTCTTGTGGTTTTGTTTTAACAATGGCTTTCTTCTTGCCACTCTTTTATAAAGCCCAGATTTGTGCAATGCACTTCTGATAGTTGTCCTAAGGACAGATTTCCCCACTTGAGCTGTAGATCTCTGCAGTTTATCAAGATTAACCATGGGCCTCTTGGCTGCATCTCTGATCATTGCTCTCCTGGTTCGACCTGTTAGTTTAGGTATGCGACCATGTCTCGGCACGTTTCTAGTTGTGCCATACTCTTTACATTTGCGGATGATGGACTGAACAGTGGTCCATGAGATGTTTGGGAAATCTTTTTATAGACTAAACCTGCTTTAAATTTATCCACAACTTTATTCCTGACCTGTCTGGTGTGTTCCTTAGACTTTATGATGCTGTTTGATCCCCAATATTCTCTTAACAAACCACAGAGGCTGTTGCAGAACAGCTGGATTTGTACAGAGATTAAATTACACACAGGTCATTTAGGTCAACATTCCATCATTCAGCAATCATCAGGCAACTTCTGAAGGCAATTGGATGCAGATGAAGGCAATTGGATGTCAGAGATAAGGGGGCTGAATACTTTTGCAAGCCACCGTACCTTCTGCACTATATACAACATTAATCCTTTCTGAGATTTGAATACTAACAGAGTCTAAAATGTTCCTCCTTTCTTCCTCTTTACTTTAAAAAAGGGCTCATCCACCATATCCATGTCTCCCCCGACCCCTTGTACAGGTGTAGTGTCTGGGTGGCCACTTTGCACCTCTGTGCCAAACTCTGCCAGCGCAGGCAGCTACAGCTTTTTGCCAGAACTCATGCAGTAGAACATGGCTTCTTCTGTTCTGCAGCTAGTTTGGTCATGCATGGCTTTTCTGGAGCTGGCATGGCTCCAGTGAGCTTCTGGGCTGCAGGCTGAACTGGGTTCAACTTCCCTCTCGCCTTATGTGTGCTGGGAAAAAGTGCAGCAGACCCCCATGACCCCGAATTCTAAAAGAAACCAAGTACTTATTAAGGGGGGACACAATTCGCTTGCTCCAGGACAGCTCCAGGTAAATGACCATCAGAAATGAAAGGATACATAGGGCGAGAGGCGGGGGCAACACATAGACAACCATTCACTCACACATTCACTCATATGGACAATTTACAATCACCAATCCTAATCCAACAATCACCTAATTCTAGAATAAGCCAGCAAGAAAATGAATGAATGTTTCTTAAGGGGCAGATTTCATGTCATTTACACTAACGGTGCTTCTTATAACTTATTATAGGAATTATTAACGGGAGAAATAAACACTAATAATTCCCTCTGATGGCTGTGCTGTCTACTCTATTTGGTCAGAGTGGGTGCTGGCTACAGATAAATTAATAATAGTGTGTAGTGGTGATAATAGTAGTGTCATAGTAATAGTAACTGGTAATAGTAGTGGTGATATCCATGTTTAATTAAAATCCATGTTAATGATAAAAATGATGGTGTCTTGGGATAAACATTTCTAGAAATTCTATTGGAGTTAAGCTCAGATCCTACTAAAAATATAAATACTCTTTATTTAATTTTATTTAATCCTGTCCCATAGATTCTTCTTCTTCCCCTTTCGGCTGCTCCCGTTAGGGGTCGCCACAGCGGATCATTTTTCTCCACCCTACCCTGTCCGCTACATCTGCCTC
>JAOTRA010099422.1:0-11285 GCA_026260255.1 Pseudolaguvia tuberculata
TCCAAATTCTGTTTCGCCAACCTCTTTCTCCTTATACTTTCCTGCACTTCCTCATTCCACCACCACGTCTCTTTGTCGTAAATAAGAATGAAATAATTAAAAAAGGTCAACATTTACAATTTACATTTATGAAAATCAATACAGTTACATGAATCTGACTGAGGCGCATCCAAGGGGCAAAGTGACAAAAACACACACACGAAAAAAAAAAATAAACAAGACTTTGTGTAGGTAGCATAGCCTAGCTAAGCTTAGCACAAACATAATTAAAACAATAAATATAAACTCGACTTAGCTTGACTTAAACACTAATATGAACATAGACAGATTTACAACTGCAATACAGGGACAAACAAAAGACAACAAAAAACACAAGGGCTAGAATCACATGGACAAGAGGGTCACGTGAAAGGAAGCACGTGACAAACAGAGATTTTCTTATGAAACAGTAAGTAAACACAGTCATAAACAATGAAGAAGAAAATATAACAAACTATATACAAATATAAACATAATCAAACTGGAAACAGGAAACAGGAAACATGGACAGAAACCCTCCCATGGATTAATTTCACAATGATAAGGTGGCGTAGTGGTTAGCAGGGTCGCCTCACAACAAGAAGGTCCCGAAGGTCCAGGGTTTGATCCCTTTGCCGGGGATCTTTCTGCTTGGAGTTTGCATGTGCGCTTGCCTGGATTTCCTCCGGGTACTCTGTTTTCCTCCCACATTCAAAAACATGCAGATTAGGTCGATTAGTGACGCTAATTTGAATGTGTGTGTGAATGGTTGTTTGTCGAAACCTGTGATGGACCTGTCCAGGATGTACCCCCGCCCTATGTGCGCTGGAATAGGCACCAGCAGACTCCCGTGACCCTAGATTAGGAAATAAGCATGTAAGAAGAATAATGAATGACTGAATGCACGAAAGGATGGAATTTGAGAATGGAAGCCCTTTTTTTAAACATGTGGCTATGATTGATGTTATTTATTCATCGTCTGAATTAAAATTCCTGTGAGTTTCTTAAACCTGAAATAAACAGATACTTTCTGGTTGCCCATCTGATAAGATCAAATTGACTGCAGTACCATTTGTTTCTCAGCCTCTAAATAACAAACTGCAGAGGCTGTCCGAGGTTTGCCGCATTCTCTTTATTCTGAGTTTTGAACACAAACTCTTTGGTGCTTTCGGGGGCTTAAGAATAATTTCTCTATAACTCAATCCTCAATCACACTACCTCTTAAACGGCTATACAGCTGATTCAGATCCCTGTGTTCTGGAGACACTGAATGCTGTTCTACAGGATTCGCTATATAGATAAGAATGTACTGTCTTAATATTTAGTAAGCATTAAATAAACAGTCAACATTTCACCTCATTAGCAAACATCAACAGAAATGATCTCACTTGTAAATACACATTGGTCCATATTTGGATTTTACTGATATTCTGATTATAACTGACCTTCTTCTGAAAATCATATAATAACAAGATATCTATAGTTTATACTATATTTGTGTAGTGGTGGCTCAAATAATAAGGTGCTAAGGTGTTAATAGGGAAGACCTGGGCCCAAGCCCCAGAATTGCCACGGAAATCCAGGAAACCTATCCTCAAGCCCCACTATCCTTAAGCCCTCCTGTTCCAGCACGATATCTTATCTGACCCTGTGCTCTGAGCCTTTCAAGATGGGATATGAAAACACTCCATGTTGTACGGTTTATAATGCTGTATCTATGCTTCTTTTCTTTTGGGCTGCTCCTGTTAGGGGGCGCCACAGTGGATCGCTCTTCTCCACGCTACCCCGTACTCTACATCTGCCTCTTTCACTCTAACTACCCGCATGTCTTTCCTCACCACATCAATAAACCTCCTCCTTAGTCTTCCTCTTTTCCTCCTGCCCAGCACCTCTATCCTTGTCTACCAACATACTGCGTACTCCTCTGCACATGTCCAAACCATCTCAAGCTAGTCTCCCTCACCGTGTCTCCAAAACATCCTATGTGCGTTGTCCATCTTCAACACTGCCACCTCCAGCTCCTCCTCCTGTCTTTTTGACAACGCCACAGTCTCTAATCCGTACAACATTGCAGGTCTCACTACAGTCCTATAAACTTTCCCTTTTACTCTTGCAGAGACTCGCTGATTACAAATCACGCCTGCCACCCTTCTCCACCCAGTCCATCATGCTTGCACTCTTTTCTTCGCTTCTCCATTACATTGCACTGTTGATCCCAAGTACTTTAAACTATTTCACCTTTGCTACTCCTTCTCTCTGCAACCTCACCACTCCATTCATTCATATACTCTGTCTTACCCTACTTCTGTACTTACACCCTTCTCTCCAGCAAGTACCTCCACCTCTCCAGATTCTTCTCAACCTGCTCTTTACTCTCCCCACAAATCACAATATCATCTGCAAACATCTTCGTCCATGAAGACTCCAGTCTGACCTCATCTTTCTGACCTCATTCAGTCTGACCTCATCACCACTGCAAACAAGAAAGGGCTCAGAGCCGATCCTTGATGCAATCCCACCTTCACCAGTCCGACATTCCTACTGCATACCTCACTGCTATCACACTGTCCTCATACATGTCATGCACCACCCTCACATACTTCTCTGCTACACCTGACTTCCTCATACAACTCCTCTCTCGGAACCCTGTCGCTTTCTCCAGATTCAAAAACACACAATGCAACTCCTTCTGGCCTTCTTTATACTTCTCCATCAACATCCTCAAAACAAAAATTGCATTGATTGTAATACTCTTCCTTGGGATGAAACCATACTGTTGCTCACAGATGTCCATATCTTCCCATATCCTAGTCTCCACTACCCTTTCCCATAACTTCATGGTGTGACTGATCAACTTCATTCTCCTGTAGCTACTGCATGTCTGCATATCTCATTTATTTTTAAAAATCGGTACCAAAATGATGTTAAAAATTTAGTCAGAAAGTCCAATGCCATGACTCTTAAACAGCTCCAGGTTTCAACTGAAATATGCCTTTCTACTCTTCATCCTTTTAATACCTCTTCATCTTTTTAATTCTCTCACTAAATAAAAAAAAATCCACTTCCTGCTCCACCATCTCCACTTCATCCAATCTTTTCTCTCTCTCTGAGTTTCCTCATTTATCAGCTTCTCAAAATACTCTCTCAACACACTCTCCTCACTAGCAAACACATTTCCATCTGTATCTTTTGTGACTCTAACTTACAGTACATCCCAGCTCTGTCTCTCTGTTTGGTCAACCGGTACAAATCCTTTTTTCCCTCCTTAGTATCCAACATCTCATACAACTCCTCATACTCCTTTTCCTTAGCTTTTGCCACCTCCCTTTTCACCCATTGGCCCATCTCTTTATACTCCTGCTTACTTTTCTCATCACTCTTCCAAACTCAATTCTGTTTCAATTCAAGTATCCAACCTTGTTCTCCTAATGCTTTCCTGCACTTCCTCATTCCACCACCACTTCTTTTTTCTTCTTTTCCCTTTCCATATGTCACACCGAGTACCATCCCTTATCACTTCTGCAGTCATTGCCCAATCATTCAACAACTTTCACCAACACCGATGTAAGGGCTATGTCTTCGGAGGACCGTCTGCAGACGGCGCCCTCGCCAGAGTTTAGAACTTTACTTTTTGGTTTCAGCCCTTAGGGCGTGGCCCACCTATATAAGCAGGTGGGCCTGTTAGGACTATGCGAAGTATTGTTGCCCTAGGCCGTACTAAGCACTATCTCTCTCGATTTACATGTTTGGAATTACTGTTTTCGATTTTGGATTACTCTTTGAATACTGGACTTGGATTTGTTAGCCTTCCCATCCCTTTTCCCAATAAACGTGTTTGTTCATACTCTGCATATGGATTCTACTCCTTCCTTAGACTCGTTACAACCAAGGCCCTGTCTGACCACCTCCCTGAGTGTTACACTACAGTCTTCCTCCTTCAGCCTTCACCATCTTATTCTCTTTTCTGTTCTCTCTCTTTTCGTCTTCTTTCTAACTTCCAAAGCCATCCTACAGACCACCATCCGATGCTGTTTAGCTATACTAACAGTAGCTAACCACTTGCCACCACCTTATAGTCTCCAAGCTCTTTCAGGTTACCTCTCCTGCACAAAATATAGTCCACCTTCTTCCACCCTTATATGTGAAACTTCTTCCACCCTTATATGTCACCCTTATATGCTCTTCACTCTATTTAAATAATGTATTCACCACTGCCATCTCCATCCTTTTAGCAAAATCTACCACCAACTGCACTTCCACAGTCCTCTCCTTAAGGCCATACCTATCCATCACCTCCTCATCACCTCTGTTCTCTTCACCAAAATGACCATTTAAGTCTTCTCCTATTACCAATCTTTCATGCCTTGGTACACTCTCTCACTCTCTTCAATCAATCTTTTCTTTTCCTTTAAGTCACAACCTACTAGTGGTGCATAAACACTGATGATACTTACCATCACGCCCTCCTTCCAGCCTCACATTCATTACCCTATTAGAATTTCTCTTTACCCCACCACACTCTCAATGTACTGCTTCTTCAGAATTACAGCTATACCATTTATCTTTCCATCTACACCATGATAAAACAGTTTAAATCCACCTCAAATGTTCTTGGCTTTACTACCTTTCCAGTTGGTCTCCTGAACACACAACATATCAACCTTTTGATGCTCCATCACATCAGCTAAATCTTTCACTTTACCAGTCATAGTACCAACATTTAAAGTACCCACCCTTACCTCCACTCTCCTCCACTTCTCCTTCCCTGGCTATCTCTGTAGATGTCTTCCTCCTCTCCTTCTCCTCAGTTGGCCAAGAGTAGCCAAATTTCTGGGCCTTGACCAATCCGCTATGAAATTCTTATTTGTGTCATATTTGAGTTGGTGCAGTTTTACTGGATGGATACGCAACCCTCCCTATTTATATAGGCTTGGGACCGGCAGTAAGAATGCACCTGCTTAATAATACCCTAATAAAATCAAGTTAATACCTTAAATAGAAACGAATGCAGCCAAGCTTAAGGGGATCTCCTATAAATAAATGTTTGTGTAGTCCTTGATCCAACGACACCAATATACTGTACCTCATATCAAACTGCTGAAATAATTACCAGGACTGGAAAACATCTCTTAATCTTCTGCTACGGATTTCACTTCAATCCAGTGTGTGTTGAGATCACAGGTCTTTTTATTATTTCCATGTGTTTTGAGAGCAACCAGAGTTGGCGAAAGGAGAGCATACAGCAGGTAGCAGGTGTCCACTAAGTATTTAGGTAGCTTTCAGAAGGTTTATACATTTCCATCATTTAGCAAAAGCCATTATTCACGGTTCCTGATTTATGTGACATGTTTCTTCTTGTTGATGTTTATTTGTCCCATCAAGAAAGATTGGGGGTCAGCTTTGAGCAGGAAGAGTTAAGGGTCTTACTCAAAGACCCAAGAGTGGCAGTATTTGAAGTGGTCGGGCATGAACCGAGGAACTTCAGCGGTCAGATCGGGAGATGAGTGGGTAAAAGAGTTTTGGGCATAATTAGCCCAACTGGACGCTCTATTGGTTCTGTTCCCTGGCACAGTAGGAACGCAGATATCTACCCAACTTTTTGTTTAAGTACTCTGCTTACCTGTTTGACTGTAGATGACCAGAAGATAGGCTGACACTGATGTCAACTTTTTTTTTTTTTTTTTTTTTACAAAACTCCACTCAGAATTTTGAGGTAAATTAGGGACCTCGGTTGTTAAAGCAATCACACAAGTCTCATTTTAACGCCAGCAATGAGAAGATCTTTATTATCATGCAATAGAAATAACTTGAGACAGTCTACGGAGTATCTCCCGAAGCACATTTACATCGGCCTTATATAAGCAACCCCTACACACTTGTTCATTGTTCTCCATCTCTAGGATACAGGAACACATGTATCATACATGACACTCTGGACTGTTCCTTTGAACTATTTCTTGCCATTTCCCATTAGGGCATTTCCTGACCCCCACTCCAAGCAACGTCCCTCAATCCCACACAGATATCCAATAACATATAGAAATTCTTACTAACAATGTACATCATTAGTTTTATCCATAGTTTGATATAAAAATTCTACTATTCGTTCATATACGATATCTTTGGGCAGGCCATAAAAGAAAAAAACATAGTGAAAGGGCTGCATGGCGATTTTGAAGGTGGGTGGGTGGTGGATGGTTAGCCCTTTAAGGGGTAACAGATGACCTTTGGAAACCGATCAATAATGGTTAATATAGATGGTGGAAGATCAGTTAAATGTGGAACCAGGGTCATTGGGGAATGGTGAGAGGCTGTAGGAGCCCCTCCTGCAGGTGTCATGGTGTTTTTGACTGTGCACATACAGAACAGGCATTAACAAATTCATCTTACACCGGGCTGAGAGAAGAGTGAATCCAGGTTAATAGGTGTTGTTGGAACTGAGCAGGCACATAGAGCCTACCCTGGGGGCAGTTGTTAGGTGGGGAACTTGAATCTTCCTTGATATTTCAGATTACTTGGACGACGAAGTTCAGGTTTAATAATGGGTTTGGGGCTTTTGATCTGGTGAGTCAAAACATCGTCAGAGCACATCAGCTTTGCCATTCTTGGAGCCTAGACAGTACAGAACAGAGTTAAGTTAAAATTGGAGCTTAAAGTTAAAAGTGGAGGCACTGGCTGGAGAGCAGCACCCACCCGTTTGCAGTTCTTACTGATCATCGAAATCTTGAGTACATTAAGGGGGCACAATGGCTCAATGCTCAGCAGGCCCACACTTGCTGCCCTCCAGTCACTGCCTCCACTTGACCAGTGTCTCCTTGATCGCCAGAAGCTCCTTATTGTCCACATTACAGTTTCTCTTGGCTGGCATGTGTTTCCCTTAGATGTAGGCACATGGATGTAGTCGGGGTAGGTGTCCCCTACAAGATTCACCTCCAACAGAAAGGGCTGCATCGGATCTGAGTGACACAGAGTAGAGGCGGTATTAAAATTGGTTTTGAGGGTTACAAAGGCCATACTTTCCGGGGTTACCTTTCAGCAGGGAAGTGAGGGGAGCCGCCGTCATGTTGTAGTTACATATGAATCAGTGATAGATGTTAACAAACACTGAGGAGTGGGCCAGTCCTTTACAGTCTGAACACATCTCCAATGCTGGGAATCGAACCCCGGTCTTTCTGGTGCTAGTCCATCACCTTAAGCCACCACTTTCATCAAACGTGATGCTCCGTCCGTAAATATCGTGCACCGATATGTTATACTTTTCGTCTCTCAGCACCTTGTTCTATGTTTTCTCCATGTATACAACGACACAATATATGTGCAACTTTATCAGAGAAAATAATGCATCTGTAGGTTTTCTGGACATGAAGCCATACTGTTGCTTGCGCATAATCACTTCTTATACACCCTACAACTACTCCTATACAAGTTCTTACCACCACTTTTAAACTCTTCTTTGGAGCTTTTTTGTTAAAGTAGATGCTCTCCTTGACTCTGTGTCAGATACCAACCTCCTCTTAGCAATCTTGTGACAAGAAGAATTCAAGAACAAGATAAGCTCATTCTATTACTGGGACTCCCATAGGCAAAGAAAAGGTTAAACACTGCAAAGCACCCCTCCAGCTGCAGACTGGCTTTCTCCACTGTGAGGACATCTGTAAGTTGGCTCTGAGAACTTTAACTGTTGGTCCTTCATCTATGTGAGCTATTCACAGGGCTTATGCTTTTCCAATACAGAATTGACTACCAGCCACCTGTGTCCCCTTGGTCCAGGGACCAACCAGAAGTAGCCTGGTAATCCATTGATTCCAGATTAGTGAATGTCCTGTGGGCTCAGCTTGCTAGGCATCCACAATTCTGTCTCTTATCTGCCTTCAGTGTTCATACAGCAATCACTAGAACTATAGTGTTTCATGCTCCAGTCCGCAGCTTGGGTGGAACCACAAGGCTCCTGTTCTATTCCCAGCATATAAATAAAATGACTTGAACACGTATACAGCTGCCACTCCTCTCTTTCTTCCTCTCTTTCTCATGAGCATTAATACAACTGACCTCCCGTGTCCTAAACCACTTCTTGCTCCAGTCTGCTAACAATTAAACCCTTGGTGGATTTCTGAGCTTAAAGTTTGCCTCTTCTAGCAAACTTTTCATAGCTGAAATTCATTCATAGCTGATGACTGTTAGAACATATATTAAAATAATGAGAGAATGAACTGGATCAGTGATGCATACATAATTACACGAGTAAAGTCATTTGTATTCAATACAGTCTCTTTAATTTCAGTCAGATCAACACTAATGAGCAGATGATTCATTCTTCTTTTTCACAAACCAGACTGTGCTGGTCTGCATGTTACTTTAAAATGTTTATAAAAATTCACACTTGTTTATTTACATAAAATGCTTTTAGACATTTAATACTTCTCTGTAATTAATGTCTTTAATTCAGATATGATTATATCAGACAATTACTGGAATTTCTCAAAATGGTATGATACAAGTATGATGTCACTTTCAGACATTCATAAATGATTCATAAAAGCATTTTATTGCCAAAGGAAATATTTTTTTATTAAACATTGTTCTAATCCGAGATGTTAATAGCAGAATAAATGCAAACAAATGTGTATGAGAGCTAATCTGTGCTAATTTTAATCACAGGCTACATCATAGAACACCATGTGCACCAAGTAGATACATGTGCCACTTTTCAAGTGGACTGAATGACTTGTAATATAAATAGTTTAGATGATAATGATGATGATGATGATGATGATGATGACGATGATGAAGAAGATACTCCTATATTGATTATTCAAGCTGTGTTTTTTTTTTTTTACACTTATGGATACATCTTGATGTACATATCATTTTGTGCGAGTGTTATTATTGCATACTTTAATTAGACTTTTTAAATTGATGTAATTTGTAAGTTTTCAATGTTTGCCTTTAGAATTAAGTTTAAAAACTGTCATTAATGCTTTCTTACCTGAAAGGATACCGGAGTTTCAGATCTGTTTCCATAGTCAGTGTCATTTTCAAAGCTTTCTGGTGCTTGGTAACTCTCAACATTCCCACAGGCCAAAAAGAGCCACTGTAACTGCTCACACATTAAATACGCAGTGTTGTTCATACGCCACACTTTAGAAGCTACAACCAAATTTACAACAACTGCATCCTTTACTCAGCTGTGTTCTGTCTTGCCTGAAAGATCTTAAAGGAAGTAAACTTTCTTTAAATTAGCAGTAACCTTTAGCATAAATTTAGGTACTGGAGACACTCATGCCAAGCAAGCTTTATAGCTGCAATTGTAAATGTAGGTATATTCATTAGTGGAGGGACAAAAACAGATTATGGTCACACTCTCATTAATCTCTGTGCAACTGGGCTTTAGGAAATCACACAGGCTTAGGATTGATTGAAATAGAATCTGGCTGAGTGTGTTTGTCTCCACGTGTTGCATGTTATCTTTTTGACCTAATATTCATATGCACCACATAAATCAAGGTAAAGCCCAAAAATACTGTAAAAAACGCTTACAATTTTTTACACAGCACAAACTGTTTTTCACCAAATAATAATAATAATGTTTTTTCTAGAAAATCTTAGCATAGTGTAAATATGCTTTTTTTGCTTTTATTAATAGCACAGAGAGATGGGAAATCAGTAATCAAACCCGGGTCATACAGAAGTGACTTAAGGTTAGCTTTACAGTTAATAACTATATACTTAAAATAGCAATGATGCAGCAAACCATAAAGACTGCTGCACATTTGCCTCGCCACTATGGTGGTGAGTGTTTGATTCTTGCCATCACACTGTGTCCAAAGTGTTTACACTATTAGAGAGTGTTTTGAATGTATATGGGGTTTAGCCAGTTTATTATCAGTTTTTATTATATTTATGAGTAAGCAGGAAACATTAAAAAGTAGTTTCATAGCACATTTTAATTCATAGTGCTAACTTGCACGTAAATAAAAAATGTTAGAGACAGATTGTTGTTCAACTGTCTACTGTTCTTTGTCGCATCTTCCTCTGTGGGTGAAAGATCTGGACTGCAAGCTGGCCATTTCAGTACCTGGATCCTTCTCCTACACAGCCATGATGTTGTAATTAATGCAGTAGGTGGTCTGGCATTGTCATATTGGAAAATGCAAGGTTTTCCCGAAAGAGACAACGTCTGGATTGGAGCATATGTTGTTCTAGAACATGGATATACCTTTCAGCATTGATGGTGCCTTTCCAGATGTGTAAGCTGCCCATACTACACGCAATCATGCAAAGAAATACCATCAGAGATGCAGGCTTCTGAACTGAGCACAAATAACAACTTGGGTTGTCATTGTCCTCTTTAATCTGGATGACATGGCGTCCCAGTTTCCCAAAAAGAACTTAAAATTTTGATTATGACCACAGAACAGTTTTCCACTTTGCCACAATAAATTTTAAATGATTCTTGGCCCAGAGAATACTCCTGCGCTTCTGGATCATGTTTAAATATCGCTTCTTTTTTGACCTATAGAGTTTTAGCCGGCAACGGTGAATGGCACAGTGGATTGTGTTCACCAACAATGTTTTCTCTGTTGAAGAAGTATTGACTTTGTCACGTCCTCCTCTGGTGTGAGCGTCTCCAGCGCGTTGCCGGTGTGCAGCGACGCGCGCACAGGCTTGGCTGCGCTTCAGTGCTCTCGTGTGCGTGAGCGCGCGCACAGCTGAGTCTCGTCTTGCGCTGATTTGCGCGTGGTTATAAGCTGGCGGAATTCTCCTGGGGGCTGTTGGATTATCTCTAATCTTTCGCCCTTTTGTTTCTTTCCTAAATGTCAAGTTCAACTTCAAGTTAGTGTTCATGTTAATGTACGATAAATGTTCATGTTTGGAATCTTGTCTCGTCACGCCAGGTTTTGTCACTTCCTTCTTTTTCCGGTATTTTCTTTAGTTTAAATCTTCCTTTTTTTGTATTCAGTTAGTTTTTCTTTAATAAAATGGACTTCTCAAATCCGCCAATACTGCGTTTGGGTGCGCTTTTTCTCCCCGATCATGCCTCCCCCCCCCGCGCATTCTGACAGTATAATCCAACCAAGTTCGTACCCAGTGGATTGGCGGCAGCCCCCCCCGATCGCATTCCCACGGAGATATGACAGTCGTCGCGGTAAGTGTCGTAAGTTCGTGTCGGAGTGCGCGGCTTTTTTTCTTTCCCAGCCGCACGATTACACCATGCCCAGGAGCAAGTGTGGGCTGGTATTTATGAGCTTAACGGGGAAGGCACTGGA
>JAOTRA010099432.1:0-11284 GCA_026260255.1 Pseudolaguvia tuberculata
TGTGTGTGTGTGTGTGTGTGTGTGTGTGTGTGTGTGTGTGTGTGTGTGTGTGTGTGTGTGTGTGTGTGTGTTGCAAATGTCTACATCACAGAGAGGAAACCCGATTTTAAAGTTTGTCCGGAGTGTTCCATGGGAGTTCGGCGAGGTGGTGCCTGACTATGTGCTGGGGCGAACGACAAGTGCTCTTTTTCTCAGGTAACAGGTGTGTTTGTGTGTGTGTGTCGGGTTTTGTACGTCAGGTTTGCTCCAGTATCAGTTAAGTCAGAAACAACAGTGTGATTTCATGCAAAGAGTGACTGAGTTGTCATAACTGAGATACTAAAAGTCTTGTCGCTTGTGTACCAGAAGTGCAGCTGAAATATATTTCTAACCAACAATTTTTTTTTTTGCAAGAAATGGCTCATTTTAATCCCAACAGCTTTTGTAATAATGTCTCAGTGCAAAACAAAACTTTAAAAAAGTATCTAATATTGACAGCTTGGAAAAGCCCATTGAGACAATTTTTGCAAAGACATAAGTGTTGTCTCTTTGTAATATGAGCTTTACCTGTGACTAATAATGGATTAATTAGGTCTCAGATGTGTATAAAAAGAACACCAGTAAACTAGACCTTCACATTAACTGCAACTCTGCAAACATGCCTAAGATTCTGAGACTAAAGTGTTGATTATCAAGAGGCTGAAGACCAGATCCACTACTGATGTGGCAGATACCTTCAATGTGTCTCAGCGTCAAGTACAGAGGATAAAAATAGATTTGAAGAGACTGGAGAAGTTTTTGACAAGCCCAGGTCAGGCAGACCTGCAAGACAACTGCTTGAGGGGACCGTTTGTTGTCTTGAAAAAGGCCAGTCTATTTTCCACTGCAGCAGAGCTCTAAGAGACCTGGTCACCTGAAGTCCCTGTACCATCCAGAACAGATTGTCAGATTCTGTTTTGAAATGGCCTCCATGGTTAAATCAGCTAAACAAAAGACAATTGAAAAACCATGTGGCATTTGCCCAGGCACATAGCCTGCTAAAAGAATGGACGGTGGAAAAGTGGCAGAAGGTGGATTTTTTTCATCTGTTGAGTTACACCACAGTCGCCGCAAATATTGCAGGAGACCTACTGGAGGCCGCATAGATCAGATTGGTTTGGTGGCGGAAAAATCATGGTCTGGGATTACATCCATTATGGGGGTGTGCAATAGATCTGCAAAGTGGAAGGCAACATCAAAAGTCTAAAATACCAAAAAATATTAGCTACTTCTTATATTCCCAACCATAAAAGAGGGCAAATTCTGCAGCAGGATGGTGCTCCATCGCATGCTTCCATTTCCACATCAAAGTTCAAGAATCAAGAAGAAGATTCAAGAAGAAGATCAAGATGCTCCAGGATTGGCCAGCCCAGTCACCAGACATGAACAACATTCAGCATATGTGGGGTAGGATGAAAGAGGAAGCATGAAAGACCAAACCAAAGAATATTGTTGAACTCTGGGAGGCATGCAAGACTGCTTTCTTTGCTTTTCCTGATGACTTCATCAATAAATTGTATGAATCTTTGCCAAGTCCTTCAAAGTCATAGTCATACTAAATTTGGATCTCACAGCACCACTACTTAATTTGCTACCATATTTTTGTATTTGCAGTACATCTGTTCAATGCCTGTATAGGCGACAAAACTTTTGTCTCTCCAAAATTTGACCTTTGTCTTGATTAAATGATAAATCTTTTTTCAATGAAACTAATTTATTCCAAAGCATTAAACATCATTTAAGAGGGTTTTACCTTTTACCAATTAATAGCAGGTGTTTCTACAACATAGATAAGACTTTTTGTGTGTGTGTGTGTGTGTGTGTGTGTGTGTGTGTGTGTATATGTGTGTATATGTGTGTATATGTGTGTATATGTGTGTATATGTGTGTATATGTGTGTATATGTGTGTGTATGTGTGTGTGTGTGTGTGTGTGTGTGTGTGTAAGAGCATAGGGTAAGACCGGAATAAGTTGCACACAGGTGGGTTATATTTTGTGCAGTAGACTTTTTTCACCTAAAAGAGATTGAAGGTGGTGGCAAGGGATAATGTAGCTACAGCATCAGACAGCCGGCTGTAGGATGGCTTTGGATGTCAGGAAGAGAGAGAGGACAGGAAAGAGAATAAGATAATGGAAGCTGAAGGAGGAAGACTGTAGTGTGAGATTCAGGGAGGAGGTCAGACAGGGCCTTGGTGGTGGTAGTGAAGAGATGTTTATTGATTGGGCAACGACTGCAGTGTTAGTGTTAAGGGAGACAGCTAGGAAGGTACTTGGTGTGACATCTAGAAAGGGAAAGGAAGACAAAGAGACCTGGTGGTGGAATGAGGAAGTGCAAGAAAGCATAAGAAGAATGAGGTTGGAGAAACAGAATTGGGATCGGCAGAGAGATGAGAAAATTAAGGAGATGAGGCAGCAGATGAAGAGGGAGGCGTATGAGGATCTGTATGTGAAGTTGGACACTAAGGAGAGAGAAAAGAATTTGTATTGGTATGCCAGGCAGAGAGACAGAGCTAATGTAAATTAGAGTGATAAATTAGAGTGCAAGTTATAGTGATAAAGGATACAGATGGAAATGTGTTGGTTTGTGAGGAGAAGTTGGAGAGAGTATTTTAAGTAGCTGATAAATGAGGAAAAAGAGAGCGAACATGAAGTGAATAGGTTTATTAAGGTGGAAGTGAGAGCAGCTATTAAGTGGATGAAGAGTGAAAAGGCGGTTGGACCAGTAGACATTCCAATACAAGTGTGGAGATGTTTAGATATTAGAGATGTTAGAGATGGCAGTGGTGTTATTGGCTAAATTGTTAAACAGGATTTTTGAAGGTAAGAGGATGCCTGAGGAATGGAGAAGGAGTGTTCTGGTACCAAACAGTAGTGGAAGCTAGACTGAGGGAAGATGTAGCCATCTGTGAGGAACAGTATGGTTTCATGCCAAGGAAGAGTACTACAGATGCAACCTTTGCTTTGAGGATGTTGATGGAGAAGTACAGAGAAGGCTAGAAGGAATTGCATTCTCTGTTTGTAGATGTGGAGAAAGCGTATGAAAGGGTTCCGAGTGAGGAGCTGTGGTATTGTATGAGAAAGTCAGGTGAAGCCGAGAATATGTGAGGGTGATGCATTACATGTATAAGGACAGTGTGAAAGCATTAAAATGTGCGGTAGGACTGGTTCAAGGATCGGCTTTCTTGTTTGCAGTGGTGATGGACAGGTTGACAGATGAGGTCAGACAGGAGTCTCCATGAACGATGATGTTTGCAGATGATAATGATTTGTGGTGAGAATAAGGAGCAAGGTTGAGAAGAATCTGGAGAAGTGGAGGTATTAGCTGGAGAGAAGGGGAATGAAAGTCAGTAGGTGTAAGACAGAGTATGTGTGTGAATGAGAGGGAAGGCAATGCAGTGGGGAGGTTGCAGGGAGAAGAGGTAGTGAAGGTTGAGGAGTTTAAGTACCTGCGGTCAACAGTGCAAAGTAATGGAGAGTGTGTTAGAGAATTGAAGACAAGAATGCAGGCAGGGGGGAACGGGTGGAGAAGAGTGGCAGGAGTTATTTCTGCTCAACGAGTTTCTGCAAGAGTGAAAGTTTGTGGAACTCCAGTGTTGTACGGTTTAGAGACAGAGTTGAAGATGTTGAGTTTTCATTAGGAGTGAGGAGGCTGGACAGGATTAGAAATGAGTTCATAAAAGGGATGGCGCTTGTAGGATGTATTAGAGACAAGGTGGGGTATGCTGATATGTGTAGAGGAGAGATATGCAGTTTAGTAGAAGAATGATGGTGATTGAGGTGCCAGGCAGGAGGAAAAGACCAAGAAGGAGGTTTATAAATTTGGTGAGGGAATGCATGCAGGTAGTTTGGGTGAAAGCGGCAGATGTAGTGGACAGGGTAGTGTGGAGAGGAGTGATTCCCACTTATTCCTTAATTCTGTGTCACTGGAGTCCGCTGGCGCCTATCCCAGCACACATAGGGCGAGAGGCGGGGGTATACCCTGGACAAACAACCACTCACACACACATTCACTCCTATGGACAACTTAGAATCACCAATTGACCTAATCTGCATGTTTTTGGACTGTGGGAGGAAACTGGAGTATCAGGAAGAAACCCACGCAAGCGCTGGGAGAACATGTGAGCTCCGCACAGAATTGAATAGAATTGAAGAGAATTCCCTGGCCCTGGAATCGAACCGGGACCTTCTTGTTGTGAGGCAGCAGCGTGTGCGTTATATAATATTAAATTTGTGTCATACAAGTAAATTGAATACACTGCAGCAATATTCTGTGTGTGTGTTTCAGTGTGCGCTACCATACCCTCAACCCGAACTACATCCACGAGCGACTGAAGCAGCTTGGTCAAGCGTTCACATTACGAGTGTTACTTGTACAAGTCGATGTGGTGAGACTTATATGTATTCAATCATTCATCTTTTATCCCTTTTATTGTCTAATTCAAGGTCACGAGGATCTGCTGTAGTCTATTCCAGTGCACATAGGGCAAAATGCAGTTGGGACATCCTGGACAGGTCCAAGTCTATTGCAGGACAACCACACACACACTCACTCCTATGGGCAATTTAAAATCATCAATTAGCCTAATGTCCAATGTTTTTGGAGTGTCAAAGGAAACCCACGTAAGTGCATGGAGAATATGCAAACTCCATACAGAAAGACCCCCTATGAATCAAACCTGGGACCTTCTTGCTGTGAGGCAACCATAATACCAAATGTTCACAGCCACACACAGCAATTTGTGACAAGTGTGGTGGTTATTAGAAGAAAAAAGCACCACTTTAGTCCTCCCTGTGCAAACTTCAGGACCGTTTTGATCCTGTTTATTAATAACTTGTTTATTATACTATAGCATTGTCTGGTTTTGCTTTTTATTAACACCATCACACTGTTTTTATAGAAAGATCCTCATCATGCAATAAAGGATCTTGCTCGCATCTGCATCATGGCTGACTGCACACTAATCCTGGCCTGGAGGTTAGCTCATTATCATTTCCAGTTTGCTGAATTGTTACGTGTGTTAGACACTTTTTGACATTAAACTAACATGTTTTGGCATATGCTGTCAAAAGCCCGGAGGAAGCTGGCCGTTACTTAGAGACATATAAATCTTACGAGAAGAAGCCTGCAGATCTGCTTAAAGAGCAAGTAGAGAAAGATTACCTGTCAAAGGTCAGTCTTCACTTTCCCTTACTCCCACTTTTTATCACTTACTCCCTCCCTCTTTTTTTCCCTCCTCCACATAATCTCTCAAAGTCTTTCCCTCCTTTACTCATTTTCTCTTTCATTTATTCATAATCCAACAGTTTTTTGCTGTTCAACTTCAATCCCTCAACAACCACACACTTTCACTAACTCTCTCCCTCAATTAACCCCATTAAATTGGTTGCCTCACTCTGCCCTTTACTCTCGCACCCATTACCCCACTTACTACCCCTTAAACCTGTTCCCCCACTTCCTCACCCAGTTCTTTACTTCCTATACCCAATACCCTACTTACTCCTTTATTTACCCTCTAAATTCGTTACCCACTTCCACACTCAGTTCCTCACTCCTCTACTCAATACTATACTTACTCAATCATCCACTAAATCCCAAACGAGGATGGGTTCCCTGTTGAGTCTTGTTCCTTTCAAGGTTTCTTCCCAATCTCTTTTTAGGGAGTTTTCACCGTAGCTTCTGGTTTGCTCATCAGAGACAAACAGTTTTCTGATTTTAAACAGTCTGAGAAGACTCTTAATGGTTGTTTTTGGTTTGACAGGTTACTGATTGTCTGACCACAGTGAAGTCAATCAACAAAACCGACGCTATCACACTGCTGACCACATTCTCTGTAAGAGTTCTCATAGTGTCTACTCTTTCTTTAGAACATGTTGTGGAAACTTAAACTTAATAATGTAAATCAATTTGGTAATGTTTTTTTTTGTTTAATGAAATGTCATCTAAAGAAATTCATAACTGTATTCAGCAGCTGATGTCTCATTATTGAGTATTCATAAGGCACAGCATATTACAATATCAAATGATTTCCTTTCATAGAAAAAAGGCTGTTTAAATTCACTATTGACATTCTAATGAACAAATACATGTTTAATTAGTGACACTTTACTGCCATTTAGGAGAACTCTTAGTGGTAAGATATAATGTTTTTACCCAGTTGTGCAATAATGGTGTCTGTAATTGAGCTGCATTTCTAATCCAGTCCAATCTTTGGACCAGTTATATACACTGTTTAAAGTGTTTAAATGTTGTGTGCGTCCTACTTAAATTCTGCTCTCTTCTATCTGCAGTCCCTGGCTGGCATCATTACCGCATCAAAAGACGAGCTAGTTCTTTGCCCTGGACTCGGGCCACAAAAGGTTATTACTGTGTGTGTTTGTGTGTTTACATTCATTAATTCATTCATCTTCTAACCTGATTATTTTACTAATTCTTCGGGTCTACTGGAGCCAAGTGCATGAAAGCACACTCTGGCCACTCATTTGCTTGGGCAGTCTCTATGTATTTCTAAACTTGACAACTGTGACTCGCTTCTGGTAGGTCTACCTCTGAGTGCAATTTGTCTACTGCAAATGATACAGAATGCAGCTGCATGTACTCCCTCCACTGGCTCCCAATAGCTGCATGCATCTTATTCAAAACATTTAAAAATGCCAAAGCCAAAAACATAATTCACTAAAGGTTGATCTGCCTCAAAGGTTTTCTCTGTTCTGGCACCAAAATGGAGTTATGAACTTCCAATCCATGTAAGAACAACGGAGTAAACACTTGACATATAAATACATGTATAAAAAATATCTAATCTGGTCTTCAACAGTTTTTGTGACCCATTGTACCGTTATTGGACTGTTCAATAATGTGACTGTAAATAAAAGGTAAGGGTACACCCTGGACAGGCCGCCAGTCCATTGAAGGACTAAACATAGACGGAACAACCACACACACACTCACTCCTATGGGAAATTTAGAACAACCAATCAACGTAATATAAATGGAATTCGACTGTGGGAGAAAAACCCCCAGGGATAACATGCAAATTCTTCACTCCTTTCCCAGGAAGCAAAACTGGGACCTTCTTGCTTTGAGGCAACCATGCTAACCACTGTGCCATCCTGTGTGTTTACCATGAATGAACTGTCAATAATTAATCTTTGGACTTTTTTTTTTACTCAGGCGAGAAGACTGTACGATGTTCTTCACCAACCCTTTCTGAAGTCGAAAAAAAATGAAAACATATGATATGTGGATTACTGATGCTCTCATTTGTGGTTAAGCCCAGAAGATAGATGGACATCTTTTACAGATCACATCATCCCCCTTTCAGATCAGACTGTTTGTCTGTCTATCTTAGGGACAAAGTATACTTGCTCTCATGAGCCTTCTGATGTTTTAATGTTAAGATTATGTATTTGCAAAATGTTTTTATATTAATTCTCTTAATTTCTATAATAAAGCTATGTTCATAAAAACAAACATTCAAAAGGCATAAAAACAAGAGACTTTGTGTATAATAATACAATAATTTGTACAAAATGCAATAATATATATTTTTGAAAACAGAAGTGCAGGAAAGTATGAAGAGAAAGAGGTTTGTGAAACAGAATTGGGATCAGCAGAGAGATGAGAAAAGTAGGGAAGAGTATAAGGAGATGAGGCAACAGGTGAAGAGGGAGGTGGCAAAAGCTAAGATCCATTTGTGCAGTGAAGTGAAGGTGTTTTATTTATAAAGTTGGTGCAAAGATATATACAAGAGTGAACACAAAAACAAAACACAAAGACACGTAAACGCACACTAAACAAGGGAAGACTAGAAACAAGACGAAGATATATACAAAACTATTTACAAGAGCTAGACCCAAGTTGTTCATACCAAGCTTTCAAGATATCCAAAGTTTTCCAAGATTTTCAAGAATTAACCACTCCGTACATTCAACAACCCACGAATGTACGAGTCGCTTTAAATATTAAACCTAGTTGCCAGGACACCGACGCTAAACATGGGGGCAGCGCTTCGTCTGCTAACGCTGAGCGAGGGGTGGAGCTTGGTCCGCAACCTTACATAGCCTCCCTCTTTAAAGAACGCCTCCTGGTGTCCTCTAGGGCACATCCCCAGAAAACTGACAAACAAAATGAAAAAACACTTTCAAAGCCAAAATACAAAAATAACAAAAACATGTAAACCTGGGAAACAGATACACGGGAGTTAGAAATGGGGAACATCCAGGCAAAACAGGCACAAGGGAGCAACTAAGAGAGGGAAAAAGGCACACCCTTGAAATACTGACCGGGTCAACGGTGAAGAGACACAGACAAGGGACAAACGAGGAACCGAGGAAGGGGACAGATAGAGAGAGACAGGGAGAAAGAAAGTACACAGTTAAGGAAAGCAGACCACAAATCAACAGAAACAACAACAACAACATAACAGGACAATCAGGGCATATGGATTAGATAAACAAACTAAAACACAAACATAAACAGGTATGTGGGAACAGACCGCGCTTACAGTCTCTACCAAGGCGTCTGCCCGAACACTTCTTATGGGTCTAAACTGTAGGCGCTGAAGGGGCCTCAGGAGGGACAGACGAGTCTCTGAAGGCGCTAAAGGGGAAACTAGAGGAGGGACCGAAGGGGACACAGAAGGGACCTAGGGAGACTCAGAACAGACCAAAGGGGACTCAAAAGGGACCAAAGGGGACTTAAAAGGGACCAAAGGGGACTCAAAGGAGACCAAAGGGTCTCAAAAGGGACCAAAGGGGACTCAAAAGGGACCAGAGGGGAATCAGATGCAGACACAGATGAGGGCTTCAGCATAGACGCAGACAAAGGCTCAGGTGCAGACGCAGACAAGGGTCTCAGACGCAGACAAGGGTGCAGATGCAGTCGAGGGCTCAGGCGCAGATGCAGACAAGGGCTCAGATGCAGACATGGGCTCAGGCTCAGACGAAGGCTCAGACGCAGACGAGGGCTCTGATCCAGACGCAGAGGGCTCTGATGCTGACATATCCTCAGGCTCACAATATACCGAAAATTCCTCTGATATCCAGTGCAAAAAGTGGTCAATATCTACAGGTTGCTGCCAGTATAATTCCCAGACGGCGGCTATAGCCAATAATGCCTCGTCACATAACAGAAGAAACAGAACTCACACTTAAACCTCGCCAATGGGAACTGATGAGAGTGTGCAAAAAAACTGCGACACTTAGAAACAAAGTCTAGACACCGTCCCTAATTCCCATTGAACCTCGCAGGCAGGACCGGGCGCTTACTGGAAGGTGGTTAGCCTGCTCGGTTAGCAATTGCACTGCCTGGGTATGGAGACAGACTAGCTGGCTAGCCTCCAAAGCATCAAAGGTTATTGCTAGCTTAGCAAACCGCGGCGACAAAAATTCAGGGCTAAATGGGCTTAATTAAATTGTTCACCTCAGTAATTTCCGTTGGATCCGTGAGAGGTGGGTTGTTCTGTAACGCTGAGGTTGTGAAGTGAAGGTGTTTTATTTATAAAGTAGGTGCAAAGATATATACAAGGGTGAACACAAAACTAAAACACGAAGACACATAAACGCACACTAAAAACGGGAAGACTAGAAACAAGACGAAGATATATAGAAAACTTTTTACAAGAGCTAGATGCAAGTCGTCTCTATCTAGTTGCCAGGACGACGACGCTAAACATGGGGGCAGCGCTTCGTCTGCTAACGCTGAGCGAGGGGCGGAGCTTGGTCCGCCACCTTACAATAAAAAGTTGGACAATAGGAAAGGAGAAAAGGATTTGTACCAGTTGGCATGGCAGAGAGACAGACCTGGGAAGGATGTACTGAACCCATCCTCATTTGGGTTGAACAGAAATTAATGTATAATCGTGTATTTGTGTGTGAGTGAAAACAATTCTGGTGGCTGGAAATAGGTTGACGTTTGAAGTCATCGCAGGACTGTGATGACCAAGCCAATACTTGACACTCCCGATCCAACGCGGTGGGGCATGTATACCTCAATAGAAGAAGGGAGGGGTGGAGAAAAACTGGTTATATATTGTATAAATTGTATTTAGGTTGTAAGATACTGATAGAGTTCAGTGCAGGAAAGGACTCTGGCCAAACTAACTAGCACAGCCTAACTAAAAGGAGAACCAGAGGGAGGCACAGACATGAGGGATCCCTGAAGTGTAAGGCAGCCAGACTACCACCAAAGACAACTGACTGATTGGTGAAAGTCCGGAGAACAGCATCCAAACAGCACCAGATCACCATAATACTCAATATCTATATCTATTATCTAAAGAGGACTAACACTGAAATGCCTGACTAAATAAATGTTTCTTTAATCTAGACTTAAATATTGAGACTGTGCCTGATTCTCAGACATAATCTGGTAGACTGGTCCATTATTTTGGGGTTCCATTATTTTGCCCCCCGCTGTAACTTTATTCACATGTGGCACTGACAGACAGCCCGCAACCTTTAAACGAAGTGGGCGTGACGTAACATAGGGCACCACCAGCTCACTAAGGTGCGAGACCATTTAGCGCTTTATACGTTAAAAGTAGTATTTTAAAATCTATATGGAATCTCACCGGGAGCCAATGCAGAGTGGATAGAACAGGGGTGATATGTTTGAATCTCTTGGTCCTAGTAAGGATTCTCGCTGCTGCTGCGTTCTGAACTAACTGAAGTTTGTTTATAAGCTTTGCTGGATATCCAGAAAGCAGAGCATTACAATAGTCCAGCCTGGACGTAATGAAGGCATGGACTAGTTTTTCTGCATCATTTAATGGCAAAATATTCCTAATTTTAGCGATATTCCTAAGGTGAAAGAATGCTATTTTAGTAATATTATCTATATGGGCATTAAATAAAAGATTTGAATCTAAGATCACACCCAATTCTTTGACTGTTATACTTGATGCTACAGACAGACCATCTAATGTTAAAGTGAGATCAGAAAACTTATCTCTGGCTACTTGCGGTCCTGGTAAAAGAACCTCTGTTTTTTCGGAATTTAGCAGCAGGAAGTTGCTTAACATTCAGTTTCTAATGTCATTAATAAATAATTCTATTTTATCTAACTGACGTTACACATCTGGTCGAGCTGAAATGTACAGCTGTGTGTCATCGGCGTAGCAGTGGAACTTCACATTATGTTTACGGATTAAGTTCCCGAGTGGGAGCATATATAATGAAAAAAGTAGCGGACCGAGCCCTGGGGAACACCATACTTAAGGCGTGAGAACGTTGAGTGGTCGCCATTTAAATCTACAAACTGATAGCG
>JAOTRA010099441.1:0-11282 GCA_026260255.1 Pseudolaguvia tuberculata
GGGTGAAAGAGGCAGATGTAGAGGACAGGGTAGTGTGGAGAAGAGCGATCCGCTGTGGCGCCCCCTAACGGGAGCAGACGAAAGAAGGAGAAGATTGCCAATCCGGGAAACTAAACAGCTCAGCACAAGCAGCTGCTTTATAGTTACTTTCCAGAAGGAGGAGCAATGATATTTACTGGTATTGAGGATCCAGCTAAAAATGTAGACGAACACATTTTTAATATAGTATTGATTTTTTCTATTGTTATTGTTTCTATAGTAACTACACAACAGTAGATATTTTTAGCTCTGCATTGCAATGAAACTTCCAAAATCCACTGATTCACAGTATTACCTTTATTGCAGGGTACCATTCATTTTCATTCATCCTCTATACTAACCACCATTCCTAATTTTGGGATCACGGGGGTCTGCTGGACCCTATCCCATCTCTCTGAAAGGGTGAAAGGCAGACCCTGCACAGACCGCCAGTCCATCACCCATCTATGCCACCGCGCCGCCCATATGGACAATTTTAAATCACAAATTAACCTAATTTGCATGGGTTTTTTTGGACTGTGAGAGGAAACTGAAGTACCCAGAGAAAACCCATGAAAGTGCTGCTGGTGGCGTAGTGGTTAGCACGATTGCCTAACAAGAAAAATGTCCGGGGTTCGATTTCCAGGCTGGGTAGCTTTCTGTGCAAAGTTCTCCCAGCGCTTTCTGGGCCATTTGCAAAGCTAGCAAATTGGTGCAGGTGGTAATCAAACCTACAATCCTCAGCTCTGAAGACTGATGCCTTATCCATTAGGCCACAGGGCCCCTCAGAATTAGTTAGCAATTTTAAAATATTTGCAATTAACTAAAAGTTTTTGATTTGTCTTTTAATTGACGTGTAAGTTTCCCTTCCTACATTTTTCTCTTTCTTTTAGGAGGCTTCTTGTTTAAGCAGTGGAAAGAGAAGTATGTGGTGCTGACTCTGGAAGGTAACCTGATGGTGTGTAAAGATGCTGATTCTCCTCCAGAACAGATGCTGGTGCTGCAGAATAACTGCCGGTCAATCGTGGAGGGCAAAGAAATCTTGGATTTGCCCCGTCTGCCACCAGGAGGGCGCAGGGACTGCTGTTTTGCCCTCATTCTGCCCCAGGATAAATTTTTATTACTGTTGTCAGAGAATCCTGATGACTGCAGGTCAGTTTAAACACAAAGTTTTTTCTTTGGAATCTTAACAGAGTGTAATGAATTGTGAAATATCAGTGTAACTTTACCACCAGTTTAACCCCAAAATAATAGATTAATAATTCATAGATTTATTCTTCTGATTTACTATTAATATTGACCCACAATAAATATTAAAGTAGGATATTAAAAGTTAGTGCCGAGTGGTGGCATAGTGGTTAGCACGGTTATCTAACAGCGAGAAACTTTAATGGAGGTGAAGGGTAGAGGAAATAGTAGATTTTAGGAAATTTTAGAATCATCAATCAACATAATGTAAATGTTGTTGGAGTGTGAATGGAAACCGTAGTACTCAGAGAAAAAACTCCCCAGTCTGATAATCAAACCTGCTACCTTCTTGCTGTGAGACAACCACGCTAAACACTACGGCAGCGCGCTGCCAGACATAATACAGATACTGCAGAAAAATTCCACTCAATTTTTTATTCGTAATTTTATTTGATCGGGCGATGCGGTGGCGTAGTGGATAGCACGGTCGCCTCACAACAAGAAAATCCCAGATTTGATTCCCAGCTTGGGGATCTTTTTGTGCAGAGTTTGCATGTATTCCCCGTATTAGCATGGGTTTCCTCTGGGTACTCCAGTTTCGTCCCACAGTCCAAAAACATGCAGATTAGATCGAATGGGGGTTCTAAATTGTCCATAGGAGTGAATGTGTGTGAATGGATGTTTGGCTATGTGTGGCCCTGTGATGGACTGGCGACCCGTCCTGGGTGTTCCCCCGGCTCTCACCTCATGTTCACTGGGATAGGCGCTGAAGAAGATGAATGAATGAATGAATGAATGAATGAATGAATGAATGAATGAATGAATGAATGAATTTTATTTGATGATTTTCTTTTCTTTCCACAGTCAATGGCTGGGGTTAATAAAAAAGGTTAAAGAGGTAAGTTTTTATCATATAATCAGAATTAGGACGTAATTCTCCTAATAATAGTAATAAAGAACAATGATTTGGGATAAGAAGAACTATTTCTTTAGTTAATTTGAAAGAAAAAGAAATAGTGTGTGTTATGGACTGAATGTAAAGTACAATGGCTTTGTAGATGAAGTGGTATCCATGGGACCTTCTTCTGTTTTAGGACGTATCATCTGCTTTGGGCCTGAAGCAACAGCAAAGAATTGCACCCTGTATCACAGACAGAACTTCTCAACCAGACCCCCGCAGTGAAAATGGGCCCCAGTTCCCCACCTTTAGTGGCCACCCCATCACGCCCCAATGTGTCCGAACCAGAGAGAGCTCAATCAGAAGCAAAGGTGGGTTTCGTATTAAAACATAAAATACAATCATCTTCTTCTTCTCCTTTTGGCTGCTTGGGCAAAAAAAACCTTAAAAATGGTACAAAAAGTGGACATTTGCACACACTGGTAATATTCTGGGATGATTGTGAATAATTTAGAAAAATAGATTGTTTTAATGTAACAAATTTCTTGACTTATTTTAGTTTAGTAGTTCATTCATTCATTCATTCATTCATTCATCCATTCATTTTCTAACCTGCTTATTTCCTAATTCGGGTCACTGGGGTCTGCTGGACCCTATTCCAGCACACATACCCCTGAGTGAAAGTCTGGGGTAAACCTTGGTCAGATCACCAGTCCATTGTAGGGCCACACCTAGACGAACAACCACACACACTCACATTCACTCCTATGAGCAACGCATTATCACCAATGAACCTAATGTTTTTACTGTGAGAGGAAACTGGAGAACCCAGAGAAAACTCACACAAGCATGTAGGAGAGAAAATACAGAGGGACTCACTTATGATCCAAACATGTTTTTGTCTCTAATCACTTATTCCTAGTGAGGGTCATGGGGATCTGATAAAGTCAGCAGAGAGTCTTTCTGTGCGGCGTTTGCATGTTCTGTCCACGTTTGTGTGGGTTTCTCTGGTCATTCTGGTTTCCTCCCACAGTCAAAAAACATGTACATTAGGTTGTTTGGTGATTGTGTGAGTATGATTATGTGTGGTTGTTTGTCTATGTGTGGCTCTGTGATAGACTGGTGATCTGTAGCTGTATATTAGCTGTATTCTCTACATATGTAAAGTGGGAACTGGTGGCTGATATCAAAAAGACCAGGGTTTACAAGACCCAGCACCACCAAGCCCCCACTATGGACCCTTTACCCCTAATTGCTCAGTTGTAAGTCTCTCTGGATAAGGGCATCTGCTGAAATAAATGTAATGTAGTGTAAATCATTTCTCATATTAGGCAGCACACGTCAACAGCAAAACCACGGTCTCGAGTCCATTTCTCCTCATCGCTTCAACCACTGCCTGCGCCATGGTAACAACAGTGATGCACGTGCTGTAAGGGCGGTTTGTTTACTGATGGGCGGGGCTGCTGCCTCATCTGCATTAGGTTACCTAAGCTCCTGCCCAGATTCTTTAAGTGCCACCACTCCAGCACCAGAGATCACCCACGCAATGGGTTTCTCAGACCTTGCCGGAGGAACGTCCTACCACCACCCCTGCTCTGAGGTGGTCAACTCATCCCATTTTAACAGCTTTGACTTTGAGGGTGACTCAGACTTTGATGCTTTCGACTGTGGGTTCACTTTCTAAAGGCTTATAATTTTTTTTGGTAGGCTGATAATTGGAATAATTATCAGCCTAATTATTATAAGTTCAATTCCTAGGACCACCAAGTCACTTTGTTTTGTCAAGTTTTGTTTTTTGTCTTGCTTTGGTTTTTCTGATTTTCATGCTTTATGTCCTGTTTCATGTTGTCTTGTTTAGCTCTTGTGTGCTTGTTTGCTATGCTAGCTAGCCAAGCTATGCTGTTAGCTAGCTGGCTAAGCTAATCCTTTGTGTTTCCTGAGCCTTGATTCCTTTGTGTTTCCTGTGTTGAGTTTCTGCTGTCCATGTATCATGTCGTGATTGGTTGTTTGTCCATTGAGTTCAGATGTGTCATTTAGTTCAGGAGTCTCGAAACTCGGTCCTGAAGGTTCGGTGTCCTGCAGAGTTTAGTTCCAATTCTAATCAAACACACCTGGACCAAATAATCAAGATATTTGTAGGTATTCTTGAAACTTAGAGGTATGTGTGTGTTGAGCCAAGTTGGAGCTAAACTCTGCAGGACCAGTTTGGAAGGACCCCTGGGTTAGTTTTATTTGTATATTTATAGTGCTATTTATGGGGAGGTGGTGATTAGCGGTTAATGTGTTGGACTGATACCAGAAAGACTGGGGTTCGATTCCCTGCACCACCAAGCAATCACTGTGGGACTGTGAACAAGGCCCTTAAACCAAATTGCTCAGTTGTAAGTTCAACTGAACAAGACTTTGCTACCTTATATTAATACACCATCTCCCACAAACACAGAAGCTAGAACAGTCCCTCAGAACCTCGGTTGAGATAGGGAACCCGTTGCCTTACAAAGATCTGAACTCAAAGACACACCTAAACGCAATTGACAACCAACCAAATCATGACATGACACTTAGACGGGGAAATCATCACAGGAAACACTATGGGAATCATGGGTCAGGAAACAGGAAGTAAGCAAACAAGGACAAGCCGAGAATTAGTTTAGCCAGCCAGCTAACAGCATATCTTAGCTAGCTAGCATAGCTAAGCTAAACCGACTGGTGTATTTAGTAATTATTTGGTTATTCCTTTGCGATTGACAATCTCAATGACAATCACTTATATTAATTAGTATAGATCACATAAATAATAAATAAAGAAAATACTACTGCTTATTTAATTTCACTTTCATATTATAGGCAAGGACCAGGGTTCGATTGCTAGCTCCAAAAAGCAACAAGTTGTTGATGTAGTACTAACTATTACTTCTTGCATAATAAACGGTCTCTATCAGGCTTTTCTGGATGTTTTGGCTGTCGGACAGCAAGAGGGCAACTGTGAGACTTTCACTTCCAAATTTTTGTAAATTATGCCCTCCATGCTTATGTTTTCTGTGTCTTGCCATTTGTTGATTGGTGCATTCTTCTGATTGATGTTTGATCGTTATCAAGATTCATTAATCCATCCCTGTTTAGTCTAGTTAGATTCATTGGTGTTGGTTGTAGTTTTTGTCACACTTAAATTTTTAATAAAGCTGCACTTGGATTTGACACAGAACTCCCCAACCGTGGATTCTTGTACACACCTATATAACCTATATAACTGTGGGTAGTCATTCAGAAAAAGGGTGTAAACTGTTGATGTTAAATACATTTTAGTTAACTAGTTCACCTAAAGATTAACATGAAAACGCTGTACAGAAAGTCCCCTTGCCCAGAATCAAACCCGGGAACCTTCTTGCAGTGAATTTTTTTATTATGATGAACCCCATGCTCTATCAACACCGTTATTTTAGTCAATTTATCCAGGGGTTCAAGTGTACTTTCAATTGTACTTTTCGACAGTACTGCTGATCAAGAGATTCTGCTGCTGCAACTTACAAATGCCATGAGTGTTTCCTCTATCATCCCTCTTCCATCTATTTTGGATAATTTCTCATGCTACCACCATTATGAAGGACACTGTCCATCCTTCCAACAATCTCTTCCAGCTTCTGCTATCATGTAGAAAGTATGAAGTAATAAAGCTCACTTTATCCAGACCGTGAGAGTCCTACATCCGATCTCCAACAACAATAACACTTCCACCCACCCCTGGTTATCAAACTATAATCAAACTAACCAAACTTATGGAGCTGACAATCTTGTTAAGTGATAGTGTTACCACAGGTGTCCCTAAGACACTATTTTACCTGTACATTTGTATGTTGATGTTTAAGCATGTATTTAGCAACATGGTCATGTGGGCTATTCCGTTCCACAGTAAATCTTGACTTGACAAGTGTTATAGCTCCTCCTATCTACTGATAAACACAGAAATTCCCTATAAAAATCCCACTTAGTAAAAGTGATTAGCAAAAAGTGAAATGGAATATTTCAGCACTCTACTTTTATTAGTTTTGGTAACAGTTCTAGTAATGTTACTGAAATGGAGGAAGAAACCAAAGAATCTTCCTCCTGGACCTTCAGCCTTGCCTCTTGTTGGAAATATTCTGACCATGGACACTCGTGCACCCTTTAATACTTTTCTAAAGGTAAGATCTTCTGCATTTTTTTTACAACAGTCAGTAGCAGCAGCGCTGGTAACTAATCCCAGCAGAGGATTTAACAAAACTTGTAAAGATTCCTGTAAAAAATCAGTTTGTTTCTAATGTAAACACTCAACAATGAACTCAATGATTCTTTCATTCAAACCAAATAAAAATTCTTTTTACAAAAAATTGTACGATTTTACTAAAGAACATTATTACAGCATAGCCAAATAAAGAACTTTTAGTTGGTTGCATTCAGAAGAAATGCAAGTACGTCCCCATGTGTTTATAGCGTGTAAACATGTAAACAACTGGGTGATATTATCTATTGTCTAGTCGGAGGTCTGTGACTGGTCATCACATTGTACTAGCAATTATTAAAGGTGTTAAGCACACAAATGATGATTATTGATTGTTTAAATGGTGATCGGTGATGGTCCTTGGTGCCCTGTTAGCGCCATTATTAATAATCATTAATTATTATTATTAAATTTCTTTTAAAGCTAATGGCAGAGGTTATTGTGTGTTTGTATAAATATTCTGTTCTAACCTACATCTCCTTTAACAGTGGAGTAAATCTTATGGCCCTGTGATGACGGTGTATTTGGGATCCCAGAGAGTCCTTGTTTTGGTGGGCTATGACACAGTGAAAGAGGCCCTTGTTGACAACGCAGATGATTTTACTGGCAGAGCACATATTCCTTTCACTAACAGAATTGTGAAACACTTTGGTATGAAATCAAAAAAGAATAACAGTGACATCAGCATCAGAGTACTTTTTTAAGCAAAGATCAGACTACATAAGTAAATATAATAAATCAAATCTAAAATATAGGAAATATAAATAAGATAGGAACACACAGTATTCTTATGACGTCAAGTCAAGTCATCTCAATTTCTATACAGGTTTTTTAAAAACTGGGATCTTGTCAAGCAACTTCACAGAATTATGTCATAAAAAATCAATAATAAACTTGGAAACATGTAAACACTTAATTAGACAATATTTGTAAATTAAAAGTCCGAACTGACAGAGTGGAGAAATAAACCTTGGAAGAAACCAGTCTCAGTCGGGGGGTGAGTCAGGTTATACAGTTGTTGCACTAATATTAATATTAAATAAAGATTCAGAATAATACTTGGAGTATTATTCTGAATCTGAAGGTAGACACTTTTATCCAGCGCGACTTACATTTGATTTTTTTTTTTTGCAACTGAGCCCAATTGTGGGTTAATGGCCTTACTCAGGATCCCACAGTGAAGGTAGGAATCAAACTAAATGACATACATAAAGCTTGTTAAATTAGTATCTCACATTAATATCTCTGTAGAGGCAAAGTTTAAGCATAGTGGCGCTGTAGCACAAGATAAATTAAAATGTTTTAAATAATAGTTGATTAATTGACTATTAAAATAATAGTCTGTAGTGTTTCAAAGTAGGAATAAAGCCAAAAATGTGTAGTATCCAGTCAATATTTTTTATTTAAATGTTATAAAGTGATAACTATGATTAAATAAGTGTTTTAAACTACTGTCATATAATTTAATGTCAGTCTACATTCAATCTCTGTATATTTAGCGATCATATACATGACTAGCGATATGTTGCATGCTATTATATGGCATAAGATTAAAAGTGTCCTCCTGTCCTGCCAATTATTGGAGTTTTATGCCAAACACTGTTTGACACCTGCTTGATCCGTGGTAATTATCCAGTCACATGATCAGTTCAGAAAATGTCTCTGATTTAGTGGGTCATATTCCTAATACTTTTATTTATCTCTAAGGTTTCCTCAGTAACGGAGAACGTTGGCGTCAGATCAGAAGGTTCTCACTCAATACACTGAGAGACTTCGGAGTGGGACACAAGAGGATGGAGGGATGGATACAGGAAGAGAGCAAACACTTGCTGGACACTATGCAAAACACAAATAGTGAGGGACGGTTTGTGTATTTCTACATTCAGTCTAGTACATATCATACTTAAACATAATAAACTTATAGATAATAAATACATTTAAAAATAAAGTAAAAATAAATAAATAATGACTGCATGCTGGAGTAGTGGTTAGTACAGTCGCCTCAACAATAAGGTCCCGGGTTTGATTACCAGGCCAGGGATCTTTCTGTGCAGAGTTTGCATGTTCTCCCTGTTTGGAAAGAAAAGGAAGAAGAAATACCGGTTTGTAGTTGATGATGTCAAAACGGTCCAGTGTTGCCATCTTCAGGATAGGAGTAACTAGTGCCCTCTTGAAAGCTCTTGGTACTTAACATGAAGTTAAGGAGCTATTAATTACTGCAGAGATAAAAGGCAGAAGATCAGGAGAGATGGCCTGGAGCAGTGTTGAGGGTAGTGGGTCCAGTGTAGATGTGGTAGGTTTGCATGACAGTATTCATTCATTCATTCATTCATTTATTCAATCATTCATTCATCTTCTTACCTGCTTATTCTCTAATTCGGGGTCATGGAGGTCTGCTGCTGTCTATCCCAGTGCACAGACTGTGAGAGGCAATGGGACACCCTGGACGGATCACCAGTCAATCACAGAGCCACACATAGACAAACCACATCACACACCAATTGACCTAATTTGCATGTTTTTGGAAGATGGGAGGAAACCAGAGTAACATGCAGGATAGTATAACTTATTGAACTTCATCCAATCCTAGGGGGGGAAAGGAAAGGGAGATAGTGAAGGCACAGACAGGTTATGGGAAGTGAATGAAGGAATACCTGTAGAATTGGTGAAAGTCTAGTAGAGTTGCTTGATTTTTCCATCATAGAAAGAAGCCTTCTGCAGACAGGGAGGTGGAAGAGGAGGAATTAGAAGTGATAAAAAGATCTTTAGAAGCTTGCAAGGTTTTGCTGAAGTTTCAATTTACTCTGTGTAGTATGTGGTCTTGGCCAAAGTTACATCTGAGGAAAACTTGGAGAGGAGAGTGTGGTAAGCGGCAAGATCAGTTTTGAGGTTCGATTTCTTCCATTTTCTCTCTGATGTTCTCAGCCATGGAGCAGCACAAGGAGATGTTCTGTTCTGAGATTTTTAGTGAGAGTAGGAAGAGAGAGATTGAACGATACCAAATTATGTTCAGAGGTGTGAAGCAGAGTATAAGACGACGAATGAAGACCAGGTCCAGGATATTCTCTCCTTTGTGTGTGGGAGGAGAGCTGTTGAAGGACAGTGAGAAAGAGTCTAAAGAGCTCAAAGTCGCTTTTTCAGGGAGCAATGACAAAACTGTTTGATGAAAGCTTATGTGAAGTAGCCTTATCAGGTGCCAGTATCGCTGATAAAACTCAGTGAATCCACAGACAATTGTTACACTCAGACTTCAGAACTCAGATCCCTGAAAACTGTCCAGGGGTCTTTTACGCTCTTTGGCATGGTCGGTTTCATAGTTCTCTACGCTGCCCAGCTGCGCACTACTTCTGTAGAAGTCTCCGGTCAGCCTCCTCATTTCTGTAAAATCTGTAGTAACCATCCAGATGGTGAAAGTGGCAAATTTATCAAGTTTTCAAATGAAAAAGGCACAGGAAACAGCCATGTCTCCGATGGAGCAATGCATCACAGGTCCATCACAGTGAGGTGATTCATTATTGTTTTTTTTCTCTAGTAATTTAATGTCTCATTGAACAGTCTTTACAGTTGAAGAGTAGTTTGTATAGTTCTGGCACAAGGTTTTAATGTTGTACACTTCCCAATTCTCACCATTGGCCATAGTTATTAAATGGGTTCTTTTTTGTTTTACAAATGTTCCAAAAACAAACAAAAGATTGTCTTCTTAGTGTATAGAATGACTTAATGTTTGTCTGAAATGACAATGGGTGAAATAAATGTACTGCTGTCCCATGTCGTTTCTAGATAAAATCTGTCTAGTCTTACTGACTGTGCCAACCACTTTAAGCCAGATGTACTGCTTTGTGTTTCTTTGCCTCTTTTTAGAAATATCTATTTTTACAAATTGAACTAATATATGACTTTTGTAAGTGCAGCTCTAGATTGGTAATGTGGTTCCCTACTGTTCCTATCAATGATAAAATATAAAATTCACAGTACAATTACAATCTCCTCCGAGTACCAGACAAACACTCAAATAATACTTTGCATTAATCATTGCAGTTTCAATCTCTTGGAAACTTGGATACATGCTTCGATCTTAGTATCCAATTCAACATTCTTTTCAACATCAGTGTCAAATCTACTCTCCAGATCCTCCACCTATTTTGTCTTGGTCATTCTCAATGTTCATTGGATCAGTTGGTTCTGTTCTGTCCCACAATAGCACTAGGGTTGCTTCCTTCCAGTAAACCTGGTCTCAACCACAGTGGGAACGGTCATGACAGGATCCAGAACCGTGGCGATAAACTGTCTGTTGCCTCATTGATTTTAACCCTATCTGGACATGCTCGAATTAAATATCCCATTTCAGCAAAGTTGAAACAGTGTAATCCACAGAATTCACATGAAATTTATTGCTAGTTCTATTTTCTTTTCACCATTGTTCAACACCAATCAATCTTCATATTCTCCTTAAAGAAATAGTGCATGTGTTTTTTTTTATCTCACAATGCTGTCAAAGTCAGGAATGAAAATAGGGTGGAAAATCAATCAACTTACAGAAGGAGGATAATTTAAGTAAATTTTTATGGGTTAAGAAGGTTGTTAGTTTTAGAAAGACTAAAAAGTGAACTGCGCTTGTGTGGGTTTCCTCCAGGTACTCTGGTTTCCTCCCACAGTCCAAAAACATGCAGATTAGGTTGATTGGCGATTCTAAATTGTCCATAGGAGTGAATGTTTGTGTGTGTGGGGTTGTTTGTGTTGCCCTGAGATGGACTGGTGACCCATCCAGGGTGTACCCCCAACTCACGCCCCATGTGTGCTGGGAGAGGCGCAGCAGAACCCGTGACCCTGAATTAGGGAATAGGCTGGTAAGAAGATGAATGAATGAATGAATGAATGAATGAATGAATGAATGAATGAATGAATGAATGAATGAATGAA
>JAOTRA010099478.1:0-11279 GCA_026260255.1 Pseudolaguvia tuberculata
CATTCACTCCTATGGACAATTTACAATCACCAATCAACCTAATCTGCATGTTTTTGGACTGAGGGAGGAAACCAGAGTACCCGGAGAAAACCCACACAAGCACGGGGATAACATGCAAACTCCGCACAGAAAGATCCCCGGGATTCAAACCCGGGACCTTCTTGTTGTGAGGCGACCGAACTATCCACTACGCCAAATGTTTACTTCTTTTAACAATTTTATTTTATTGCATTTGAAAAAAAAAAGACCTTTAATGTGAATATCGGGAATGTCATGATAATACAGTGCTTACATCTGCTGTTAAAACATGGTTTTTCAAGGCATAAAATCCCCTAGATGTTTGAAACAAGTGTTTATAAGTGAATGTAACTGCATCACACAATTCCTGCAGATGTTTGTTCATGATGTGAAACTCCTGTTCTACCGCATCTCAAAAGTGTTCTATTTAATTTAGATCTAGTGAAAAGACCACTGAAAAACAATGAATCCATGAAAGCATGAACTTTCAGAAAAAAGCCGTTATGACATCAATAAATTATGGTCATGGAGTGTGATCAGACCAGCCTAAATTACTATAGTCTTCATATAGTTTTTTGGAGGAAATTATATAAATCTAATTAAATAAATCTGAATAATTAGGTTGGTAAATGTATGTTTATTTAGTAATCAATCCTGCATAAGTAGGTCCTATATAATATTTGTCTTGTCCTGAAATTCAGTATCCTGCGTGATACTAATTACAAAATACTAATTAGAATCCTGTACAAATTTTTTATTAGAGTCTTTGTTTCCAATATTTCTATTTCTAGTCTACTCCACTACATGCAAATCAAATTTGATCTATTTCTGTGCTTTTAGAATTGTAAAAAAAAAAAAAGAGCACAAAGATAGAAGAAAACTCAGTGAGTGACGTAAAATAAAAACAGTAACAAAAGCTAGTAAAACAGCACTAATTAATCACCTGGTGACTATGTGACATAGGAATTATGTAAGAACTTCATTATGTATTGTGACTGCCAGCAGTATGATATAGGAGGCTCGAGTTATAGATAATTAAACTAGTACGAAAAAGTAGGTCTGAAAATTCAGAAGTGTAGATTATTATTTATACAGTCAGTCCCATTAATCAAAGTGGATGTTTTTTTTTTATATCCCACCAGAGCAAAAGTAAAAAGATAATGTTACCAGTAAATTAAGCTATTATTCAGGAAGAAAAAAAGTAGACGTAAGTAAGTCTATAATGTTTAACAGTAAGGGGTGTTTGGAAGTGGGCGTAACAGCAAATTGTGTGTGCATGTCATTTTTCTCTTTACTGATAAGACTAAGACCACTAGACTAAGAAGAAGTGGCTACTGGACCATTTATTAAACGTGAAAGGTCCTGGGAGATCCTTATAAGGTCAGTAAGATGTGTGTGTGCGTGTGTGTGTGTGTGTGTGTGTATGCATATGTTTGTGTATTTGCATAATGGATCACGATAAGTGTTAAATGATTACCATTTGTAGAATATCTTTAAGTAATAGATTTTTTATGATTGATAGTTTTGTCTTCTAAAATATGTCTTCTGGAGACATTTGTTGGTTTAACAACTCTTCCAACTTTTATTCTTCTTGTTTTATTAGGACAAGACAAAAAACTTTTACTTTACCTGTAGCAGGTAACGCCTTCATTTTTTATCCTGCACTGTAAATGGATGCAGGAGTAAGTATAAAGAGTTATTTCTTTTAATGTGAAAAACATTTTTTTATATAAGTGCAGATGCCCCCTGACATGCATGCCTGCGTAGGCGTACCACATCAGGAGTGTGGTTTGTATATACAAATCCATGGGGCCCAGAAAAACCTATTTAATTCAATTTTACAGAAAAGAAAATTCTGTATATGCAATCATTTAAATATTTTTATATGTATAGTCCCAATGGCATTGGATTACTGAACTGTACAGATCAGATATCATACTTAAACATTTCTAGCACAACAGCAAACAGGTAACATGTTTTAAGCCATCTGCTATGACAATTATATTAAAAAATATTCATGAAAGACCATGTTAGACTTATAAAAACATTATTCTCATACCTAATTCATGAGTTTTAATAGTTGATTTCAAACTATTGCATAAGTAATTAGGTAGAATAAATTAACTTAAACAATCAGCATATATTTAGTCCATAATTTTATAGTATTTTTATTAATTGATTTACTGTTTTTTAAGATAAACTTCCTCAAAACAAACAGCCAGAAATAGAGTTTTTGTTTAATCTGCCAAGCTGAATGTTTTATAACTGAATTTAAGAACTGATCAGCCTTAAAATAAAGACCATCTACTGCCATAATCCAGCTAAAAGAAGCACTGTTATTATTCAATACTGTTATTAATGGGTTTTGCAACAATATTTAGGTAGGTATTATATATAAAAAAAACATGATTTATTAGATTAATAATGTTTATCATGGACCAGTCTGCTACTACAATTCAACAAGCTGATATACAGTTTGAACAATTTGTGCCATAGTAACTAGCAGTAGTATAAATCAGTATAGTATAGTATAAATCAACTCCCATTGCCTCTCAATTTTAGTAATTTAGTCCGGTAACTGTGTAAATTAACAAATGAACATGTGATTTTTCAAAGAATTATTGATTTAAGTTCCTTATGTTTTCAGCTAAAAGTTGCCTGTTAAGGTTATTTTGCTTCGTCATAGAAACCCAGATCTATATTTCACTATTGTGACTACTGTGGTTTCCCAACATCTTACAGAGCGAGTAAGTTAAGTGGGATGGGAGTAAATTACTGTATCTGGCAGTATCTGGCCGTATAAATAGATTGCTCTAGAGCAATTAAACATGCTTTATTTATTACTTAGAATGACTTCATGCCAGTATCTTCAGACAGAAATCTCACACCAGCGTCTGTAGCTAGTAAAAGTGCCTTCATCAACATAAATACCTTTCTGACCACCAGAAATACTTCTGTCAAATCAATTTTTCTGTGCTGTGTTTTTTAAAGCCTTTTTCCAGCCTTCTTTTGTTTGCTTTTACTATACACTGTTGTCAAATTTTTTGAGAAGCAATGTTAAAATGTCAATATTATTCATATGTCATTGGAGTTTGTTTGCATTGTTTCTTCACGTTAGAATTTTCATAGCCAAAAGAGATTTAAGCATCCATCCATTCTATTAATCACAGAATAGTGATTTCTCTTTCTTGTTTACTAGTATGAATTAAGTGAAACATAATAATTTCATCTTTTTCTGCTGTTATAGACACTCGTTATATGTAATATTTGCATGCAGTTATAGACCAACGAATCATCTGCATTTGTCAGTATGAAGCGGAACTTAAGGCCGGCAGTGGTTTGTGATTTTGAAGGTAAGACAACTGTTGGTCTGTCTTTATCTCTTTCTAAATGTTAGTCTAGTTTTATTGTTTCTTTAAAACATTTGAAAGGTGAAAATAACATATTACATTAAAAAGATTTTTAAATAGATGAAAACATATGCTATGCCATTAATTCATTATGTTAGACGTAAAAATAATTGGTGACAAGATAAATAATTTGGGATATGGTCTGTGGCTAGAACAGTTGCTGTAACAGGCTATTTTAATTTTAAATGCATTGGCTAATTACAATAAACCATCTGTCTGTCCATTGCAACCCCACAATACTTTCACTATAGTATTCTCTTTTATTTCATTTTCCAATTTCCAATTGTTTGCAATCAAGGGATTCTGTTGATGCAAAACACCCAGATGGAGGGCAATGGATGAACACTTATATTGTAGCAGATTAAACAGTGTCTTTAAGAAAACAATTAAAAACTCACCATGTTGGATGTGATCCTTACATCATGAATAATAGAGAATTTTTTGCTGATCTAAAATATTTGCTTTCCTTCGAGGCCAATGATATTGGCAAGTACCTTGTTCTCCAAACATCCATTTACATTAAAGGTCAAATCTTTAGTGGATGGGTCGGTGTAACAAGAAGGCAAGAGACCACAGCTCGGACGGAAACACTGTAAAGTTTTGTGAGTAGCATTTACTCCTGTAGCATTAAATGACGTGGCATCTTTTAATGTTGGTGGTATGGTTGTATACTGGATTTTATTAACCACTCTGATAACAATAAATGTGTAGCTTATTGTAAAACTAGATGGCGATATCATTGCAGCTCATTGTAATTTCATGGGACCATATTTTTTTATATTAGTGAGGAGAAGAAAATATTTGATCCACTGCAGACAAACATAAAGCCAGACTTGATCAATTAATGGAACCCAAATGAAGGACAGGCAGTTTTAAATGAAAGTTTAATAATCTAAAAGGCAGTCCAAAATAATAAAGCATGCAATTATCCTCGATGGCAAAAAACAGGAAGAGCGTGATAATCCTTGAAACAAAAAACACTAGAAACCTGAACAGGAGCATGAGGTCAGGGACAAACACTCACAGACATATAAACACACAAGCAATGATCCGACAACAGGTAAAAGCCGGCGGCGGCATTTAAAGCCTGAGCAATCTGCGCGCAGAATGATGTTCATGTTGTTCAGGGCTGGAAATGGGCGGTAAGAGGCCTGGCACCAGAAGAGAGCCGTGACAATTTTGTCTAACAAACATTTGCCTAATAACAACAAATTAATCAGTCTATAATTTGAATTGAAGGTTTATTCTAAAACTAGTTACTAATTATAATAACAGAACTAAAAATAAGTCAAATAAAAGTTATGTATTGATTTGAATTTTAATGAGTGAAATAATTATGTGATTCCCTATTAATCAAGTAAGATTTCAGATTCAGTCTTCTCTCCAGTTAACAAGTTAACATTAGAACACCCATAAAGAGATTTTTTTTTAAAAGAAGTAGTCCTTATGCCCTGTGATGGACTGCCAATCCGTCCAGGGTGTACCCCTGCCTCTCGCCCTATGTGAGCTGAGATAGGCACCAGCAGACCCCTGTGACCTTAAAATAAGTGTTAAGCGGGTAAGAAGATGAATGAATGAATGAATCTCTCCTTCATGGCCAAGACCAAAAATCTTGTCCGTGGCAATATTTTAGACACAAGGCTGGAATGAACCCCAAGACCATCGCCAAGCAGCTGGCGAGAAGGTGATAACAGTTGGTGTGATTCTTCGCAAATGAAACACAAAATAACTGTCAATTTCTCTCAGTCCCAAGCTTCATGTAAGATCTCACCTAACTGTCAATCTCTCTTAGTCTGGAGCTTCATGTAAAATCTCACCTTGTGAAGTTTCAATAATCCTGAGAACAACAAGGAATCAGCTCAGAACTACACTGTCAATGATCTCAAAGCAGTTGGGACCATAGTCACCAAGAAAACAATTGGTAACACATTACATCATGAAGGATTTAAATCCTGCTCAAGAAATCACATGTACAGGCCCATCTGAAATCTGTATCTCATTGACTCAGAGGATAACTAGGTAAAGTTCTTTTGGCATCAAATCTTTGGCATTAACTCAATTCACAGTGTTTGGAAGAGGAGGACATATACAGGAGTTTTTAAAATGTGCCCATTATAATCATTGATTAAATCTCAGATTAAAAGCTCTTTTTATTGATTCATTTTTTTCCTTTTGTTAGCAACAAATGTAAAATATACATAACAAAATGAGTGTGACCAATTTATTATTGAGTTAAAGCCATATGGTGTATTTTAATATAAGTTTGCTGCTGTACAAAAGGGCTGTGTATTAGCAAGTGCCCACATCACAATACATAATATATGGGTCCTAATAAAACATAATAACCCATATTGCAATACATTTTGATACTTACAATTTTTTATAAACAAATAGCTAAATATACAACTGTAAGGAAGCCGACTAGGCCACGCCCCCTCCCGTAGCGTTGTTTGGTTTCGCATTATATAAGGCCGATATGTGTGTCGCGAGTTATTGTGTTGTGTGATCAAACTGATGTTCCGTCGAGTTTTCGCTAGAGAAAGCTACACCTGGACATTGGACACGCCGCTCAGTTAAGTTGGTGGTTCCCGCTGAGGACCTTTTTGTAAAGTCTGACGGCGATCGGTAGTACCCTCGTTATTCTTAAGTATCAGTTTTCCTCCATTTGTGTTTAGCGTGTTTACTTTCATTTTGTGTCTTATGAATAAAACTGTGCCTGCACTATGGATCCGCTCATTATTAGTTCATCACAGAATAACTCGCCAAACAAGGATCCAGCGGTACACACTCAGTGGGGCTTCCTCTCGGCGTTCCCTTACAGGAGGTGGAGGCTACCCCGTGCCACTACCCCGCCTGGTGTCACACGTGCTGGACAAGCACCTGGGGCCCCGTAAAGGAGCTGTATTGTCAGGTCCAGCGAAGGGTCACCCTCGGCTAGGGAAGGTCGTAGCGGAGCCCTCATCATTGTCTTTGCCAGCTCCTGAGTTTACGACTGCATCTGCATCAGAGCCCTCTGCGTCTGCATCAGAGCCCTCTGCATCATCTTCGTCAGAGCTCTCTACATCTGACTTTTTGTCTCTGTTAACTTTTGAACCTTCTGAGTCCCCTTTGGTGCCTTCAGAGTCCCCCTCGGTCCTCCCAGAGTCCTGTATTGAGGTCCCTGTCGACTCCCCTTTTTGAGTTCCCAGCGGTCCCTTCAGTCCCTCCAGTGTTCCCTGGAAGCCTCACCCTGACCATGCCCCACTCGGGCTATGGGTTGTTCATAGACCAGGACCCCCGCTAGCTCTGTGTGCACCATGGGCTGCCTGTTTTTCTTTTTCTTCCTACTCTAGTTGGGGTAAAAATTTGGTTTTGTTAACTGGTTTCATTTGTAGCTGCAGCCCATGGACTAGTGTTGATTATTTTTATGTGTTATGCCATCCTGCCAACCCTCTCGTTGAACCTGCCCTGTCGTTTGTTTGTATGACTTTGTAAATTTTGTTTTGTGTCAGGGTGTGGCAGTTTGTTTTTGTTTTGTTTGTGCTGATGGACGCCAGGAGGCGTCCTTTAGAGCGGGGGTGATGTAAGGAAACCGACTAGGCCACGCCCTCTCCCGCATTATATAAGGCGACGTTTTACAATCTGCATACAGATAAAATATTCCGTATACCCAGAACAGTAAAAATTGAGCTTTGGCAACATGGATGTCTTTTTCCAAAATGCTGATATGCGCGTCGCGAGTTATTGTGTTGTGTGATCGGACTGATGCCCCGACGAGTTTTCGCTAGAGAAAGCTACACCTGGACATTGTTAAATTAATGCGAATTAATTGCTACTTTTTCAAACTGTGGATTTATTTTGTATTATCCATTCATTCATCTTCTGACCTACTTATTCCCTAATTCATGGTAATGGTGGTTTGCTCTAGCCTATCCCAGCACACATAGGGTGAGAGGCAGGGGTACCTGCTGGACAGGTCGCCAGTCCATCGTAGGGCAGGCGTTGACGAACAACCACTCACACGCTCATTCACTCTTATTGCCAATTTTGAATCACCAATTATGTACATGTCTTTGCACTGTGGGAGAAAATTGAACTAACCGGAGGAAAGCCACGTAAGTGAGGGGAGAACATGCAAACACCTCACAGAAAGATCCCCGAACCAGAAATCGAACCCGGTACCTTCTTGTTTTGAGGCAAAATTTAGCTAATTTTATTATTGCAAAATTAAAGGTAATTTTACTTTTGATATTGTATTTTAAGTGATTTTGTAACTATATGGATCAGTCTTGTTCAGATGACAAGAAATGTTAAAAATGGCTAGCAGAGGAGAAAATTGCATGTAGGAGGGCATTTTAGCTTCAAAGGCAAAAGTTATAAGTACATCTATCCGGAACTTCAACACTGAGTGGGAAATGTGAAATCTGACACTACCGATATGCCCCCTCTATGATATTCACATTTACTATGGCAATTAAAAAAATATGAATGTCTCAGTAAATACAGATGATGCCAGTAACCAAGTAAATGCAGTGACAGAAGGTCAGCTGGTCACTTTGATTTCTTGCGAAAGGTTGTTTTCCACAGTATGTAATCTAGTGATTGAGTGTGAAAATGTTCTTATCTTTTTTTTTTTTCAATGTCATTATGAGTTTAGGTATGTTTTCAGTTTGTTTTAAATAAAATATACTCTAATGACCGTGGATTGCCTATTTTATATAAAGTTGCTAAAACCAGAGGTTCCAGAATGTTGTATTTCAATGCGTAAATAATTGTATGCAAACAATTTTTCTGTGTAACTCTGATTCATCTTTGGTATTACTCACCTATGCACTGTATAACTTTACTGTGATTGAAGCTGATAAATAGCAATTACCCTGAGCCATATAATTACAGCCATAATCCTACATCTCTAAGCACAGTTACCAAAGACTTGGCTAGGTTTGTGTGAAACAAAGCTCTAAAGGATTAGGGTTAGTTGATGCCTACTTAAACACATATGGCTGATTTATTAACAACAGCTGTAAGGTTGCATTAGCAAGTATATTTATGTGCTAGAAAGTCATGAACTTTACTGACGTCTCCACAGTTGGAATAAAATTTCAGAAACAAGTCATTTGCCATCTGGCTGCATCCATATGAGAGAAAATGCGAGCGTTTATTAAACTACTTTCAAAGTTGTAGTGACCATGTGTTGCCATAATCAGCTGTTAATAATGTATTAACAGCATTTAATACATTTTTCTAGAAATATTAATCTGATAAATTTTAACTATAAGAAGATACTGAATCCTTTATAGAGCGCACATAGGGAGAGAGGCAGGTGTACACCCTTGATGGGTCGCCAGTCGATCTCAGGGCAACACATAGACAAACACCCATTTGCACACACATTCACTCCTACGAACAAATTAGAATCACCAATCCACACAATCTGCATGGTTTTGGACTGTGGGAAGAAACCAAGTACCCAAAGGAAACCGACACAAGCGCAGGGAGAACATGCAAACTATGCACAGGGATTCGAACCCAGGACCTTCTTGTTCTTGTTGCTAACCACTACACCACCACGTCGCTCTCTTCTTATACATTTACATTTAAAAAAAATAATAAACGTGTGGTGTATGTATAATACATTACTCCCTTATCCAAGTGACTGAATTCAGACTTTCGAATAAAAAAAACTCCTTCGGCCGCACATTCGAATTGGCAAAGTTGGATGCCCTTCCTAACGCAGCGCTCCCATTTATCGGGGTTTTGGACAGATTTATTGTGAATATATCGGCTATATCTATATATCATTCATTCATCTTCTTACCCGCTTATTCCCTAATTCAGGGTCAGGGGGTCTGCTGGTGCCTTTCCTAGCGCACACAGTCCATCTCAGGGCAACACATAGACAAACAACCATTCACACACACATTCACTCCTATAGACAATTTAGAATCACCCTAATTAACCTATTCTGTATGTTTTTGGACTGTGGGACGAAACCGGAGAACCTGGAGGAAACCCACACAAACGCAGGGAGAACATGCAAACTCAGCAGAGAAAGATTCTCGTCCCGGGAAACGAACTGTGCTAATCACTACGCACCCGCCAACAATATATTTTACCAACAGATTCCACCAATCAGAAAAAACAACTTGTTGAAAGCCTCTGAAAAAGATATGAAATGGCATTAATTTATATGAATCATCCACAAGAATGAGGAAATTTCTGTATATTTGGGTGTATCTGCAGATTGAATAAATAATTAAATTCATAAAAACTTGGCCGGTGCAGTGGCATAGTGGATAGCACAGTTGCCTCACAACAAAAAGGTCCCGGGTTTGAATACTGAGCCGGGATTTTTATGTGCTGAGAAAACATGTTCTCTTTGCGCTTGCGTAGGTTTCCTCTGGGTACTCCGGTTTCCTCCCCCAGACCAAAGACATGCAGATTAGGTTGATTGGTGATTTTAGATTGTCCATGGGAGTGAATGTGTGTGAATGGTTGTTTGTCTGTGTGTTGCCCTGTGATAGACTGGCGACCCTTCCAGGCTGTTCCCCTGCATCTCGCCATATGTGTGCTTGGATGGGAGCAGCAGACCCCCGTGACCTCGAGTTCGGGAATAAGCAGGTAAGAAGATGAATGTATGAATGAATGAATAAAAACTTCTCACAGCTGAGACTAGCCCATTCAAGAAGCCACAGGCGGGTGACGTCATCAACGTCATCAACAAACATCCCCCATCAAGTTAAGCTCTCATTGCTCTGCTCATTGCTCTGCATTAAAGCATTTGGAATGGAAAAAAAGACATCCATGTTGCCAAAGCCCAATTTTTACTGTTCTGGGTATACAGGATATTTTATCTGTATGCAGATTGTAAAACTGTACAAATGTGTGTGGAGAAGATCGTCCTGCTGCCTTACAAATTATAGTCAAGGATATCCCCAATGCCAATGCTTCGGAGACTGAGAGGTTGAGTGTGCTCTGATCCCTTCTGGCCACGGGAGGCAGGCTAGAGAGATGTTCTCAACCACACAACTGCTTATCCTCTGCTTAGTGAGTGGCATCCCTCTCTTAGGCACATCAAAACAGACAAATAGTTGGTCTAACCTTCTTCAGGTCCAGGGTTCGATTCCCGGGTCTGGGGTCTTTCTGTGTGGAGTTTGCATGTTCTTCTCGCGCTTGCGTGGGTTTCCCCCAGGTACTCCGGTTTCCTCCCACTGTCCAAAAACATGTACATTAGGCAAATTGGTGAGTCTAAATTGGCCATAGATGCCCAGCCATTAGGGAGTAGCCTTAGTGCCGGTCCCAAGCCTGGATAAATGGGAGGGTTGCGTTAGGAAGGGCATCCAGTGTAAAACCCTGCCAAGTCGCACGTGTGGATCACGGATCCGCTGTGGCAACCCCGAACGGGAGCAGCCGAAGGACAAAGAAGAAGAAGAAGAATTGGTCTAACCTTCTTCACGGTGGCGCGCTCTGTGGATATATATACCTAGTGCTCACAATGGACACAGAAGTTTAAACTTTTCCTTTTCTGATTCCCAGAAGAGACAAAAGGCCTGAAGGTAGCAGAAGAACCCTTCTACTTATGAGGAAATGGGTGACTGTCCAGAAGGGACACTAGATCCAAAACCTAGGCTCAGACCAGCCAGAATGGGGTTACCGGCAGTAGTTTGATCTCATCTTGAAAAACTTGCTCTAGGACGCCCACATTTGTGGGAGGCGCTTACAGGCATCAGCTTGGCCGTCTTAGAAAGTGAGAGTCTCTCAGAAGTAGACAGGGAAAGGGTCTCCAATCTATGAAAGAGTTTATAAAAATAATTTGTATACCTTTGAAAACAATGTTCCTCAACTGCAAATTCCATAATCTTCAGTGCATAA